>ML418877.1:45859-85929 GCA_005239525.1 Nicotiana knightiana | reverse complement strand
ACCTTAATATTTATAGCAAAATAGTATAGAATTTGGGTGTGGTCAAAAATAGTTGTTCACAGTGTGCATCCTCACCCTCAGCACCACTGAAAGTCAAAGAATGAAGTCTACCTCTCCAACCTGCGCTGCTCTTCATCTGGCATGACGGGTGTTGATACCCAATTTTTCCTCAAATTATTTTCAAATTTACATATATGCTTTCAAAATCACTCTTTGTAATAAGGAGTATTTTTCCCTATTTCTCTATATTTTTATTAAAGTATCTTCATGTTTATTTAATATTTCATATTTAAATAATTATCCATAAATTATGTTATAAATAATTTCAAAATGTTTCCCAGCTCAGTATACTATTTTTAATCATTTTTTGTCCATTTAGGATTCAAGTATTTCATAAATTAGCCAATTGAGTCTCAATTAATTATAATTACAGTAATTTTACAATTATAGCCCAATTGAATACTTTGTGTTGTTTTAATTCAAAATTTATGCATTCTTTACATTTTATATTATTTAATTACTGTAATTTTGCCTATTTAAACTTAATTTTATTTTATGCAATTATTAGCTATTTTTACTAATTATTTATCAATTTTTATGGATATTTAACAATTAGCCACCTTTTATTTAAAACATAGCCAAAATTATACCCAACCCATCTGATTCCCTTAAACCAATTGAATACCCAACCCAGTCTTTAATTAAACCGGCCCAACCCCTAATTTAATCTGAGCCGTTGATCAAATGAGATCAACGGCCCAGATCCGTTCCTTCCTAAATTAACCCAAACGACCCCCCCCAAACCCCTCATTTCATTCGAGACCTCTCATCTCTCTATCCGGTCTCTCTCTCCCCCTTCTCTCTAGAACCTTACTTGGTTCACTTTTGTCTCCGATGGAACTCCACCGCCTTCCTTTGGCCATCTCCGACCACCATATTTTCGACTACGAGCCTCCATGATGTCTCCTCCATCTAGCTCACTTCATCTCTAAAGCCCTCGAGGTTTTGGGCCATGCCGACTTGCACCTGGGGCTCCTTCTTTGGTTGTTCCCGGCCTCTCCGGTGGGGTTTGGACACGGCCACGCCATATCCAACATGATCTTTGAGTTTCACGGCAGGTTTTCCGGTTATCTCTGATTCTCTTATGAAACCCTAATTTTCGCCTAAACCTCTCAGATCTATGGTGTTTTCAAACGATTCAAGCCTGTTTCTTTGTGTTTTACATTGTTCTTGACTCGATCTTTAACTTCGATTTTCAAACGTTTTTACTTTACTTTTTAAAACTAGGGTTTCTCAGTACCCTTCGATGCCTGTTTAAAGCTAAGTTTTTCTTTGTGTTTGAGTCGATTATTTGCATATCATAACTGATTCTATGACTTTTACTAGCTTTTATCTCGTTTATGTTAAAACCCCTAATTTTCCTAGACTTCTATATGAGGTTCTGTGTATTAGTATGATTCTTCATCTCTCTTTGCTTGAGTTTCTGTGATTACATTGCTTTGAATGTGTTCTATTGAGTTTTCTTAGCCTAACTTATGCTTATGACTATATGGGTTGTTCAGATTTGCATCTTTCTACTAGCACTTACTTGACACAATGGTTTACTATGTCTAGACATTCCTGCCTATTTATATGATTGTGACTCCTTCTTTGATTGATTCTGGATTCCCTATTTAGGGGTTTGATTGATAGACTTTCCTCTAAACCCTCAATTTCTATTCAAAATTAACTGACTCGCTTGTTTAAATTGATTGATTCCTTTACCTTGTTTGTTAGGGTATTCTATTTACTGAGTCCTTTCCCTAATTAAAGCTTTCTGAATCCTAATTTACTACTCTATACTTAATAAACTTTGACTCCTTCCTTATTAGTCATGTACTGATTTTATATGTTACTAGGTTTTACCGTGTGAATTTTGAAACCCCTTAACTTAAGGTAACAAATGTCTTGATTTCCTGGTTAATTGATTCCGAGTTCTTTGATTACCATGCTACTTTGATTCTTTCCTTATTTAGTCTCGTACTGACTTCTATTTTACCTTATGTGGCTATGTCTTTACCATTTCCGAGCTTGAATCCCATAACTTAATGGAACCGTGTCTTAATTTCTCACACTGATTGATTTTGACTTCTTTTATTACCATGCCTTTTGATTCTTACCATATTTTGCTACTCGTTTTTCAACTATAAAAGTTCCATCTTTTCACAAACACAGCACATACTGACTTGTGTTAGAACTCTCTCTTTCTTACAAAAAGTTCTCTTCTCTACTACTCTTCCTTGCTCATGGTTAATTGTGCTCTTGTCTTGCTCTCTCTCATTCTGCTTGCTTTCCTCTTCACTGTTATGCCTTATTTTAAATTTAAAGCTTCATCAACAACATGATTCTCTACTTGTTTCAGTTTTTATTGCTCTTAGTCTGATTTTATTTATGGTTCTTCTGCGAAACCTGTAATTAGAATACACTCAGCATGCTATTGTCTCCCTTGTCATGTGTGTTTTTGGGCATATCTATTAGCTTTTTTCATAATTGTGTTGTACCCCAAACCTTGACCCTCTCTATGTGACTCCTTTATGGTTGGTTTATGGCTACGTTAGAGTAAGCAATCTCTGATCATGTTCAAACCATTCCCAGATTTTTCACTGGATTGTTTACCATTAAATGTTCTACTTGTTCCCATCCCCTATTACCACTGCTTGTCATGTCTGAACCTATTGTAATGCTGTGTTTGACTCTTTGATGCTGTGTGAGATTGTTACTTACTCATCTCTTTTCAAAAAAACTATTTTTTTGTCAAACAAACTCTCTGGTTTATGAACTCTCTTTCAAAACTCCTTTTCTTTTAAAACTCACTTCTGGCACTTCACTTTACTCCTAGAGATCTAGGTTCCACCCTCTCAGTGTAAGCGTTGCTTAGGGAACCCATGAGTTCCCTCTGAAATTTGATGCACTGAGGCTGGTAATTCCACACTACACTTGTTCAACTTTGGGAACTATATTCTGGGTGCTGGTATTGGCCAGGGACCCCACGAGGGCCCTAGGGAGCTTTGTCGCACCCAGACCATGTAAGGCTGTGAAACTCGAAAGGATTGAGGTTGGGAGATATGAGCTTGATTGAAGGTTCTCTATAGAAGTAGCTTCTTACTTTCCTTTCAGTAATGTAATTCATTATTCTTGACCTGTAATAATCTGTAAACGAATGATTGGGACTGGATAGTGAATATGGGAGGGGACTATGCATGTTTAATATAGTTATGGGTAGAAATTATGATCATAGGATTTACTTTACCTATGTGTGCAATAGTATCATGCTTAGGACATGCATACCATGCATTAGAAACCATGTTTAGGTTGTTTACTTCAGCATCTCTACTATAGTCCTATTTACTTTAGAAATCCTGTTCACAGGTAATAACAATAATAAAATATGTTGCAATGATACTGCTTCTGCATTTGCATCTAGAAATCATGCTTCAGGACTCATAATCAATGTGTGCATAATCAGTATATACGGACGCCTGGGAAAACCTTAGGCCTAATACTTATTAAAACCAAAATCAATTATTTTATGTCTTGCCTGTATTAAAAGCGATCTTTAAAATTAATCAGTCTCTTCTGAAAACCTTAGAACCTTGCTGTTTGTCACTACTTTTACTCCTGCAACTGATGGATTTTCAAAATGATTCTCCTCTCCTAAAGTTCATGCAAATCATTCTGTTTTTTTTTCTAAACCCTTGCTCTATTTTTAAACTACTGGTTCTTGAAATTGTTCACTCATTCTCCTTTTACTAAAACTCCTTTAAACTACTGGTTCTTGCTTTATTTCAAAGTAAGTCGCTCATGTTGGAAATTACTATGCTTTATTTAAAATCTCGCTTTACTTCTGATTACTGGTTTTCTAAAGTTATTCATCCATTTTCTTACTGAAAACTTCATCACTGTTAAATCCTGCTACTGTCTTTAAATTACTGGATTTCCAATCAATTTCTCTTCTCAAAACTATTCTGTCATTTTAAATTCCCTGTTTTATCAGTCCTTTGTCAAACTTCTGAAACCTACTGTTTTTCTAACTTAAAACTCCTGTTTTAAATCCTGCCTTTGAGAACTTGGTTGTGTTTGAGACGTGCTAGTTATGTGTTTACCTGTGGAGGAATCTGTGAGCCTTTTATCTACCCTTATGTGTTCCCATATTCGTAGTCCTAATTGTTGTATATGTCGCTTAGAATTTTATCCTTTAAACCTAGGGGTTCAACCTAGTACTCACCTTGTAGGATTTAGTAGTCCTAAGCACCCTCCGGAACTTATAGATCGGGACGGGTAATAGCACGCAATAAGCCTTCGTGACCAGCACGCGCTTCTTTAAATAACCTCTACGGGGTGGGAAGGGTAGAATATAGATATGATGACCGGTGCGTTAATAGACCCTCTTCAAGGAGTGATTACCGGGTATTGCATTGATGTGATCCATATTATTTTAAACCTAGGACAATTCTTTTCAAATGTTTCACTCTGATGTTTTTCCCGAAAACCCTTTAAAAGATTTTCATACTTGTTTGAAATCCCCTCTTATATGAACCTTATTTGCTATTTGTTTACCGTCCAAATTCACAAAACTTCTTGGTTGGGACCCACAATTGTGGATCTTGAGGGGTGCCTAACACCTTCCCCTTAGGATAACTTCAAGCCCTTACCCACTCTCTGGTAATACAAATTAGTTCATGAGTTATCTGCTCTAGCTTCCCTAATGCACCACAAAATCATTAGGTGGCGACTCTTCCTTAAACCTCTTTCTTTAAGGATTTGTCCAGAATGTCATGAACCTGATCTCTCCACACCTGATCCGTGCGAGGAAAAAGGGGGGCGCGACAACGGAAACCACATAATCCTGAGCAGGTACAACCAGCTGGGCTGGAAGTGCCCATGGTGTCTGAAGTCACTGAACAACCTGCTCGGCTGGGCGGGAGTCTGAGTGCCTCCCCCGGCTTGAGAAGTAACTGCCATAGAAGAAATATCGACCGCCTGAGAAAGACTGGTGCACACGGTCAAAATCTAAGCCAAGGTCTCCTGAAGATCCGAAATAACAATAGGCACAACCGGTGCCTGGGCTGGTCCCACTAGAACATCTGCGGTTGGGACCTGATCTGGAATAACGGGTGGGTCTATAGGTATAGCCTCGGCTTCTGTGTGGGCTACACCCCTACCCCTGCCACGACTTCGACCCCGGCCTCGACCCCCCACGGGCCTAGCTGGTGGCTGGTCGTCCTGTCTGGTAGCACGTGTCCTCACCATCTGTGAGACAATGAAACAATAGAAGTTTAGTTACCAGAATCAATAGATTCGCATGACAAGAATTCATGAATGTGAGATTTTTCCTAAGGGTTCTGTAACCCAGTCTCTGATACCAACTTGTCACGACCCACTCATTATGGCACCTATCACAGTACTAGGCTAGCCGATTTGTTCAGAATATACGACAATTCTCTTCAGTAATTCATTTTAAAAACTTTTTTGTCATAATTCTTTCATTAAACAATTGCAAACAAGTAAAAATAAACAAATATAAACCAACAGCCCGACCTCGGGTGTCACTAGTCATGAGCATCTAGGATACAAGTCTGATACATCTACTAAAACCGACAAGAGAAGTCTAATAAAAATGAACAACTAGAAGATATGAGGGAGAAGAGCAATGTTGCGATCACCGTGCAGCTACCTTGCTAAGCTCCGGAGTAAACTGAGGAAGAATCAGCACTCACTCGAACGACCTGTGGCACCTGGATCTGTACACAAGGTGCAAGGAGTAACGTGAGTACGCCGACTCAGTAAGTAACAACTATAAATAAAGGCTGAGTGCAGTGACTAGCAGTAAAATCACATAAAGTTCAAGATTTTTGAAGTCTCAATGAAATAACAAGTGTCAAATAAGTGTTCAACTCAAAATATCTTTTAGAACTCCAGTTCCTATGAAAACACGTACGAATATGTTCAACATTTTCAATACAGGCTCAATGTAAAAATAGAGTGGAAATAATGATTTCATCAACCAGCCCTCCGGGCAAGTCTCCCAACTACTCGTCACTCAACACTTATCACTCAGCACTTACACACAGTAGGTACCTGCACTCACTAGGGGTATACACTCCTACAACCCAAGCGCTATATCACTACGGCGTGCAGCCCGACCCAATATCGCTACGGCGTGCAGCCCGATTCATATATCGTTGCGGCGTGCATCCCTATCCATATATCACTGCGGCATGCATCCCGATCCATATATCGCTGCGGCGTGCATCCCGATCCATATATCGCTGCGGCGTGCATCCCGATCCATATATCGCTGCGGCGTGCATCCCGATCCATATATCGCTACGGTGTGCAGCCCGATCCACACATATATTTATATCGCTGCGGCGTGCAGCCCGACCCATATATATATATATATATCCTCACAATCAAGCCCTCGACCTCACTCAGTTATCAACCTCACAAGCCACTCGGGCGTTTCAGTAAAATCAAGGAACTCAGCCCAAACAACTTTCATATGCTTTAAAATAGAGTATTGACACTGAATTGAACAATAAACAAGTAAAATCATGATTGAGGATATGCTTTCAAATCAAAACAGTGTGAGGATAGTAATAAAATACCCCTGAGGGTCCAAACAGTACAGGCACAAGGCCCCAAACATGGCATTTAGCCCAAGTTATAAGAATTCTTTCTAAAACATATAGATAGTATACAACTTTATTCAAATATGCAACTCTATATTTGCTACAGGATGGACCAAGTCACAATCCCTAATGGTGCACGCCCATACGACCATCACCTAGCCTGTGCGCCACCTCAATATAGTGAAATAATACGAAATTCCGGGGTTTCATACCCTTAGGTCTAGATTTTCAATAGTTACTTACCTCAAACCGGACGAAAATCTACTCCGCAATGCCCTTGCCGCTCGACTCGAACAAAAATCATCCCCAATCTATCCAAAATCAGTATATCATCATTAATATATGCTAAAAGAACGAAGCCCACATAAAAAATTATCAAATTAAACCACAAATCACCAAATTGGCCAAACCCGACCCCCGTGCCTACGTCTCAAAATCCAACAAAAATTACAAAACTAGAAACCTCTTTCACTCACGATCCAACCACATCAAATTTACTCCAATCCGACAACAAAATCCCAAAAATCCAATTTAAGAATTCTTCCCCATTTTCCCAAATTTTTCACCTCAAATCACAAATTAAATGATGAAATCAAAGGCATAATCATGGAATTTGACCAAAATTAGACAGAAATCACTTACCCCAAACACCCACACAAGAATGTCTCCAAAACCACCTTCTCCCTAGATCCCACTTTAATTTTATGTTATGAGTTTGAAACCCTCGTTTGAACCTTTTAAATTCCGCCCAGATATTCCTTCATCGTGATCGCGAAAATAGCCTCGCGATCGTGAAACACAAACAGGTTGCCCCATCTTTTTACTCTATGTGATCGTAGAAGTCTCCACGCGGTCGCGAACCTCTTCCTCACAAACCTACATGATCGCAACCTCACTCTCGCAATCGCGAAGTACAATCGCCCCTGCTCCCCCTAAGCTCTAATACGCTGCGCGAATGGGACACTGGCCACGCTTTCGCGAAGCACTACCTCACGCAAGCACGCGATTTCGACCCTATCTCAGCGATCGCGTAGAACAACTTCACCTCTTCCCCAAATAAGCCTACACGATCGTGAACATACATCGCGATCATGAATAAGGAAACCAGAAAGCTCACACCAGCAACTGACATCCATTTGCAAAGTTAAAAAACAACCAATTAATCACCTGAAACTCACCTGATGCCCTCAGCACCTCAACCAATCATACCAACACCTCCCATAACATCATATAAACTTAGTTGAGCCTTCAAATCACTCAAAACAACATTAAATTATCAAATTACCCTCGGATTCAAGCCTAAGAATTTCTAAACTTTCAAAATTCGCCAACGATGCCGAAATCAACCAAACCATGTCCGAATGACCTGAAATTTTTCACACACGTCACAAATGACACTAAGAACCTATTCCAACTTCCGTAATTCTATTCCGACCCCAATATCATATTTTACACTGCCGATCGGAAATCGCTAAATTTCAAATTTCGCCAATTCAAGCCTAATTCTAACACGGACCTCCAAATACATACCGAACATACTCCTAAGTCCAAAATCAACTAACGAAGCTATCCGAACCATAAAAACATCCGAGACCGCTTACTCATAAGTCAACTTTCGATTGGCTTTCCCAACTAAATATCCAAATTAAGAGACTAATAGCCTGTTTGGCCAAGCTTCTAGAATCAGCTTATTTTGAGAAGTACTTTTCTCAAAAGTACTTTTAAAAAAAGTGCTTTTGGTGAGAAGTAGATTGTGTTTCGCTAATTAATTTGAAAATCACTTTTGAACAGTCATTAGTGTTTGGCCAAGCTTTTGAAAACTGCTTCTAAGTGTATTTTTCTTAAAAGTGCTTCTCAGAAAAGTGCTTTTGGAAAGAAGCTACTTTTTCTGCTTCTCCTCAAAAGCACTTTTTTTCCGTCCAAAAGCTTGGCCAAACACCTCAATTTTTGGCCAAAAGTGCTTTTGGCCAAAAAAGCACTTTTGGCAAAAAAAAAAAAGCTTGGCCAAACAGGCTATAAGTGTCACATTCCACTCCAAAATTACTCCGAACCCGAGCGGACCAACCCGATGCAACATAATAAATCTGAACAACATATAATGAAGCAAAAATGGGAGAAATAGGGCTATGACCTCGGAACGACCGGCCAGGTTGTTACAGATGTGCTCACATTGAAGTTGTAGTCCCCAATACTTGCATTTGTACTATTATCCCTGTTACGTTCACCTCGATATTTTCTGAATCTTGCCGATGACGAACCTGAATCTCTATTTGAGGATCTGTGATCAGCCTGCATATTGTCGAATTTGGAACTAGTTTCTCGCCCCAAAGGTCCCATATATGGCTCGTACCTATTCTTACCGGACCTCTTCTCAAATTCTGATCGCCTCGTGCTTGTTTTTTCTTTTACCCTTGATTGAGATACAATATCCTCTTCAATCCACAATTTGGTATTGTACTTGTTATATACATCATTCAACGTCGTGGCAGGGAATTCTCGTAGGCTCTCTTTGAGTCTCCTCGTAGCTTCTGAACTTTTTTCGGTTAAATTGCTTGCAAATGCCATGACTTCCCAGTTGTCAGGTACTCTAGGTAGCAACATTATTTCCTGTTGGAATCTGTCTACAAATTCTCGCAGCAACTCTGTATCTCCCTACTTCACTTTAAATATGTCTTCCATTCTCTTCTCTACTATTTGTGCACCCGAATGTGCTTTTATAAACAAATCTACAAGCTCAGCAAAAGAGTCAATAGAATTTTCAGGTAAGAGAGAGTACCATGTTAGCGCTCCTTTGGTGAGAGTTTCCCCAAACTATTTGACCAGCATATATTCGATCTCTTTCTTGGTTAAATCATTGCCTTTTACTCCCGTGGTGAATTCAGTAACGTGGTCACGTAGGTCAGACGTCCCATCATATTTCAGGATGTTGGGCCTTTTAAACTTTTTAGGAATTGGTAATGGAGCTCCACTTGGCTTCCATGGTTGTTGCGAATATTTATCAGTATCAATTCCTTTGATGACAGGTGGTATGCCAGGTATTTGCTCAATACGGTCATTTTGTTCCTTCACCTGTTTATGCAAGGTTAGTATTAAATCTTGTAAATCAAAATTATTAGTCGTACATGGTCTCCCTCCCTGTGATTAGTTGAGAGTTACTCCGCTTCCAGAATTAGCCAACGCTGAATGTGGAATTTACACAGTCGCAGTGTTGTTTGGAGGAGGAGTGGGTGGCACAGTTGGCAGAACCCTCACAAAAGCCTGGAGAACATCATTCACGTACTCCGCAATTAACTGCTTCACATCATCTTGCTCACCAGTTTGTTCATTTCCGAGTTTTTCATTGTTTTGAGTAGTGGATCTTTCTGGCGATGGTTCCCTTGAATCACATGGGGTTCCTTGAGGCGAGGGAAGAGTTCCCTCCACCCGTTGGTTGTTTTCATTGATGTTTGACATGATTCAGTCGAGAAAAGGTAATTTGAAAAGTAAGAAAAGATTATCAGATTTCCGGTAACAGAACCAATTTGTTTAACCAAAGAATCGGATTCTCAGTCAAAGCTTATTTTTAGAAGTACTCGGGTTACTAATAATCAAGGAATCCAATATTCTCTCAGAAATAATAAAGGAAATATGAATCAGAAATGGCAGAATGATGTTTGACATGATTCAGTCGAGAAAAGGTAATTTGGAAAGTAACAAAAGATTATCAGATTTCCGGTAACAGAACCAATTTGTTTAACCAAAGAATTGGATTCTCAGTCAAAGCTTATTTTTAGAAGTACTCGGGTTACTGATAATCAAGGAATCCAATATTCTCTCAGAAATAATAAAGGAAATATGAATCAGAAATGGCAGAATAATTAGAAAGCATAAGAAAGTAAGTATATTCCAATAGTAATCAGAACGTATCCATACAAATAACATTTCTTTCCCCTTTTATAGGGACCTTCAAGTACAACGTCTACTCTTCTTAATGATTGAGTCATAATGAACATTAATGTCATTAATGAAACGTTATAATTGGTAATCGTAACTGTTTCGTGAAGATTCTGTAACTTTTAAGCTCATTAATTGAAGATATATGAATCAACCTCCTTTTCTGTCTAGGTTCATGTCACCGGTGCCTCTTCAATTCTTTTAAAGAGACTCAAACACCCGTTTCTAATCATCTCGTAGGTAATTTACTCGTATCCGTTTAGATTCGTATCTCTTTTAAATTATCCGTCCAGCTGTCACTCTTCTATTGATCCACGTGACTTGCCATGTCAGCCACATAATTAATTCCATGTGTGATATCTATTTTTATCAATACGGATAACTCGCCTAGCCATTCCACTATATATCTTTGGCTGCCCCGCAATTTCACGTGTTTAGAGTCTGATACGGAATTATATTAGTGCATCTGCTTGTGTATTTTTATGACGTTGTAGGCAACAATTCTTCTTTTGCGATACTATATTGGATTTCGGTGGTTCATTCCATGTACGGTTTGGTACTTCTTTGTTAGTTAAATCTCTCGAAAATATTATATGTTGAAAGTAGAAAAAATAATTAAATTTTACCATTACATATCTAATGTAAGCTGAATTTATTATGTGGTTATGATCATGATGCAAACCATGCAAATGACTATTTTATTTGCATGACTTCTATTACTGATCTACTCAATTACAAAATATTGTGTGGTACTATATATAGTCACAAAGAAAGTTTCGCTTCATTTGGGATTCCTATTAGAATGTGATTTTAATTACAAAATAAAATTACAAGCATAGTTAGTTTTGGCTTTCATGTTCAGGTAACATCTTGTGATCATTTCTTTAACTTGGCTTGTTTGCAAAGATGGATTGACATAAAGATGCCTCTTCCACCAGCCTGAATAGATATGATCAAATTATTGTACTGACAAAAATATTCAAGTTAGTGTAAGTTTTGTTAGACTAACACGCACATGATAAAACTAAGTAAAATATGTTCAAATTTTCAACCAATTTAGCAAAAGAGCCAAAAATCCATTAGTTTCAGAAGTACAAAAAAATGCTACTAATAAGATGAAGAGGGGATGTCGCCTCATATAGACGAATCGGTGGAATCCCCATGTAATAGAAGAATAGGCGGCAACAAGAAAAATGGCCTGTTTTCTTCTTCTGCTGTTTTTGAGACCCTTCTAATGGGTGTGACTCCAACGATTGAAACATAAATTAAAAGAAGAAGACTTTTTTTTTTTTTTTTGCTAATGAGACAAACTTTTATAAAATAAAACGATAGACTTATTACATGGTTGGAATTAGGCGTGGAGTCCTAGTCCCAAATGTGTCATTTTCAAGTACAGATATAATAAAAGGTGGTGGGTATGGGAATATCATAACATTTCTTCTATCTTCTGGGTCCTTGCCTTTCCCATAGCAGGTCAGCTTGTCTGCAGCGCCGTTAGCTTCCCTATATATATGACCCATCTGTGGGCTCCCAAGCTGCGCAGTAGATGCCTGCAAATATGTAAAATGTGTGAGAAAAATAGATTATCTGATTCAAGCATTCAGAGTAATACCTGTGAGTCCGTTTTCACAATCAATGAAATTATAGAGTTAGATACTGCTATCTTTAGCCCATTGTACAGAGCTAGGAGTTCCATGTGTACTGCAGAGTGTGCATAGTTGTGAGAAGAAAACCCAAGTCTCCATTCTCCATTGTGGTTTCTAAAAATTCCTCCTCCCCCTCCCATTTTTGTAAGAGGGTCGAAAGCACCATCAACGTTTAGTTTGTAATAACCCTTTGAGGGAGGTGTCCATTAATCGATACAGTTAGTTTATGAGGCTTGTGTTGACAGGGAAGGGCTAAGTGTTGATATTCAAGTGTTTGAAAAATTATTTCGTGAACGGTGAGGAATTTATCGGAATTTCTGAATAGTTTTTGATTCCTGTTCTTCCAAATGGTTCATAAGATTATGGGAGGTTAGGATTTTTAATGGAAGGCTATGGTTATTACAGAAGGTATGTTTTGTTGTCGTACATAAATCAGAAAGATTTTGTTCAAAGTTAGATGGAGTAATAAGAATGTTAAACTTCGCCCATATCGATGTAGCGTTGGGGCATGAAGCGAAAATATGAGAAATTATTTCCGGAGAGTTTTGACATGAAACACAAGAGCCAGTCTGGATAATATGTCTGTATGCTAGATTAGTTGTTGTTGGTAATTTATCATTTACAAGGAGCCAAAGAAAAAATTGATTTTGTTAATAGCTTCTATTTTCTAAACCCAATTATATAACGGGTGCATTGATGATGGTGATTTCCCTAATTGTTCTTGGTGGGTTAGGTAGGCGTATTTTGTTGTGAAAGATCCCGAGTTGGTGAACTTCCAGAAGAAGGAATCTCTCTTTAGTTTGGACTGCAGTATGTGGGTGGCGGTGATCAGGTGGTTTAAATTAGTGGGTACTTCCATGGAGAGTGAATTAAGGTCCCAATGGTGGTTTGGGGAAAGAATGTTGTCAATGGTTAAAGAATAGTCTATTTGAGTGCGTGGGCCTTGGATTAAATGGCGCAGTTAGTTTGTTGAATTGATCCAGTTGTCCTCCCAAATTCTTACGGCCGTACCTGTTCCAATATTCCACCCTATTCCATGTTTGAAGAATTTTAAGTTCTTGGTAATGCTTTTCCAGACATAAGAGTCTGTATTTTTCCACTTTAGATCATTAAGGGATTGCCTCTTTTTATATTTTTCCTTTAATATTTTGACCCAAAGTTAATCTGAGTGGGAGTAGAATTACCATGTTAAGCTAGAGAGTAGCTCTGAATTTTTTGCTGTTGCAGTGGGAATACCAAGCCTTCCCCAACTTTTAGGTAATGTAGCAGTATCCCAATTTATTAGGTGAAGTCTTATTTTAGTATCAGTCGAACCCCAAAGGAAGTTGCGCTGGATACGATCTATTTTCCGTATGGTATTTTGTGGGAGGGAGTTAACTTGCATGACATATTGGGGAATTGTAGCTAGGGTAGATGTAATCAACGTAGTGCGACCTGCTAGTGATAACATATTAGCCTTCCAACCTTGAAGTCGGTTATTCATTCGGTCAATAATATGTTGGTAGTCAGCTGATTTAGGATGTTTGTTTGTAATTGGGAGACCCAAATAGTTTCCAAATGAAGATGTTTGAATGATATTGAGGAGGTTGGAGATTAATTGTTGGATATCCATAGGGACTTTCTTTGAAAAAAGGATTTTTGACTTTTTAAAATTAATTTTTTGACCAGAGGAGGCTGAGAGAGAATTAAGGTTTTAATGATGGAGAAGGAGTTTTTGTGTCTGCTTTGGCGAATAGGACTAAATCATCTGCGAATAGTAGATGAGAAAGCTTGGTAGATATTCTGCCTATGGATGTGGGGTTCCAAAGGTTATTGGATATTTGATTATTAATTAATCTTGAAGGGACTCCATACAAATGATGAAGAGATAGGGAGAGAGCGGGTCTCCTTGCCTGATTCCCTGTGTTGGTTGGAAGGGTATGGTGGGTTTACCATTTATTAGAATTGAGATGGAGGAAGATGTGACACAAGACATGATGAGAGATATTATTTTTTCACGGAAAATTCAAGCTGCGGATTAAGGATCTAATGAAAGACCATTCAAGACGGTCGAAAGTTTTTTCAAGATCTATTTTTAACATCGCATGGCCTATTTTGCTATTATTTTTTCGAAGGAGTGGATGGCTTCTTGGACGATGATAGAGTTTTTAATTTCCCTTCGTCCAGGAATAAAACTACATTGGTTTGGACTAATTATTTTATTTTGCAGGGGTCTTATTCGGTGGACAATTGTCTTTGCTATAGTTTTGTAGATGGTATTACAAAGGCTTATGGACCGACATTGATTAATTTTTTCAGGATTTTTTACTTTGGGGATTAATACAATGTTAGTAGTATTAATATTAGGGGGAATGATACCAGATGAGAAGGCGTCCATACAAATTTTAATAACGACATTACTAGCTTGATGCCAGAATTTTTGGAAGAAGATGGGGTGTAGACCATCGGGGCCAGGTGCCTTAAGGGGTTTAAAGGAGTCGATGGCTTTTTTAAATTTCAAGTGTTGTAAGTGGTTTTGTAAGGAGGGCTTGGTATTCCCTATTGGGTTGTTCAAGGTCAATGGGAGGTAAAAACTTTTCACTAACGGTGAGGTCAGTGGTGTAGATAGTTTTGTAATAGTTTAGAATTATGTTTTGGATTGCTTCTTTTTCAAGTATCCAATTTCCAACGGTATCAGTTAGCCCTAGTATCCTATTCATTCATCTCTTATGGATTGTGGATGTGTGGAAGAATTTGGTATTAACATCTCCTTCATTTAACCAAAGAATTCTAGATTTAAGTTTCCAAAAATATTCTTCTTGGTGTAGTATGCTATTGTAATTTGCAATGAGATTTGTTTCAAGGCTGTAGTGGAACGTTGTTTTATTAAGGGGATTTATTCGCTGAAGACCATCAATTCGAGCCAATATTTATCTTTTTTTTTTTTTGCAAAAATATTGCCAAAGGAAGATAAGTTCCATTTTTGAGCTTTTTCCTTAAAGTTCTCAACCCCTGAAGAGTATTCTATATCAGGGTGCCAAGTATTTTCTACAAGGTGTTTGAAATCAGGGTGTCGGAGCCACATAGTTTCAAACTTGAATGAGTTGGCAGGTTTTGGATATTGACGGGCGAGGTTGATGAGTAGTGGGCAGTGTTCTGAGTAGGTACGTGGAAGGTGAGTAATGTTGGAGTCTTGGTATATTTCAAGTCATTCGGGCTTACTCATAAATCTGTCTAGTCTTTCTAGAATAAGGGAGGTGGAGGTTGTAGACTTTGGTTTATTAGTCCGTGTGTAATAAGGTCAGGTGAAGCCTAGATCAATCATATTCATTTGGTTTATGCAGTTGATAAAAGCATTTACTCTGTTATTGCTAATAAGGTTACCTCCTATTTTTTCAGAAGCATTAGTAACATCGTTAAAGTCACTACAAACTAACCAAGGTAGTTTAATGATATTAGCCATTTCTCTAAGATTATTATGCAGAATATTTTTATATCTCATGTTATTTCTAGAATATACTACAAAAAGAATCCATGAGGGGGAAGATGCACTTACCTTAACTGTAGCATGTATTTCTTTCTCAGTGAGGACCATTGGTTCAATGGTCACCTTATGGTTTTTCCACATTAAAACTATCCCTCCTGAGAAACCTGATGCTGGTACCTGTAGTAAATATGTGAAAGACAAGCGTTGAAGCAAACTATCATGGTCAGCCATACGTATTTCTGTTAGAGCAAGGGCATATGGGTTGTTTACAGCAAGAGTTGCATCCAAATTACGCTTAAAAGCGGGATTGTTGGCGCCCCTACAGTTCCATAATAGTATCTTCATTTGGGGGTTGAACATTTGTTTTGTTCCCTGTCCTGAGGTCTAGGTTTGTCGAGGTTGCGGGACAGAGTGTTACCACATATTGTTGCATGGGTGACCATGCACATGAGCGAATGTTGATCGAAACTTTCCTCATATTTGGGGGAGTTTTGATCAATATTTTTTCTTTGGCATTTTCGAGAAAAGTCAGCGTCAGACATTCCTCTGTCAGGAGAATGGGTTCCATTAGGTTTTCTTGGATGTTTGGTTAGTCTTCCTCAAATGCTGGGACCGCCGGGGGTGGGGAATTTGTTGTGGTGGAATGGAATGATTGGGTAGGTTCCGTCACTTGTACAAGTTGATCCATGGAGAATTCTTGGAGTTGGGCCGGTGTGACCGTTGTGTGAATTGATTGAAGGATTTGGTTTAGCGACAAGTTTGCGAAGCTGTTCAATGGGAGTGATGGATAGTTGAAGTTGTGAAATGGTGGTATCATTGTGTTGTCGAGTTGGTAATGATTGTCTTGTATGAGCGGTTGATTGGTTATGATTTGGTGGTATGACGAGAGGAACCCTGGATTGGTCATCAAATTTTGGTAAGGTTGAACGATTTCGGGGGTGGTTATACAGAAGAGTTGGTTGTCCGGTTGGAAAAGGTGTGGGTTCCAGTTGGTGTAGGGAGCTTGTATGTTGAAGAGGTCACTGGGAGCTTGGTGGAACTGGGTGAAGTTCATGGGGTGGTGAAAGGCAGTGCACTGCTTGTGCCTAGTAGAGGAGGGTTTAGTTGGTACATGCATAGAGGGATTGGGATTTTCATGGGGTTCAGGGGTGAAGGGTTGCTGCTTGTTGGTTGGAGCACGGGGTTGCTGGATGACTGTTGTGTTGGGCGAGCTGCTGGTTGGCGCTGGCGAGGAGGAACATTGGTGGAAGAGTGTTTGGAGCGTGGCATTTTGAGGTTGGTTTGGTGATTTTTCTGGATGTGGCTCGGATGAAGAAGATGGCGAGAGCATAGTGGAGGGAGTTGTGTGATTTATAGCATGGAATTTGAGGGAATTTCTATTAATAGTTTGTACTTTTGGAGTAGACATTTCAATAGTTGATTGAGGAGAATTGAAGGTGAAGTAGGGAGTAGTAGTAGGGTTACTATTTGGAGAGGGATTTGAGGTGTTTTTGGTTGTACTATATGTGTTCTTGCATGACAATGTGTTGATTATTTTCTTAACTGAACCTTTGGGAGGGGTTTCAGTTGTGTCAATATTAATTTTTGGTATTTTGGAGGTAAATGCCTTTTGGGATGTTTAATGTTTCGTGTCTTTTGGCTTGGAATATCTTGGGGTATTGTTGTTGGTATCGTTGTGGGGGTTTGGGGTAGTGGGATTTTTTCTTTTTCCATACTGGGTATTGTTTGTGGTAGTGTAGAGGTTTGGGTATTAGTTAGTGTAATGGAGTTGAGAGAAGGAGATTTTGTTGGAAAGGAATTAGTTGAAGGAGTTGGAGGGGAACTAGGATTTTCGTTAGTTTGAGAGATGGTAACTATTTTAGTTGGGGGGGTGACTATTGGTTAGTATTTCATTAAAGATAGGCTTAGTTGAATGTAGAAGGGTAGTACTTGTAGTTGAATTAGTAGGTGTACGGGAGATTTGTGAATATTTGTGTATGGTTTGGCTAAAGGCAAGGCTAGGCTTAGGGGTTAGTGTATCTTGGGTAAAGGCTTTATTTTCTAGTTGTGTAGTAAGTAGTTGGTTTGAGTTTTGCTTTTCTTGTTAGGGTGAATTTGCATGGTAGAGGCATGCAGAAATTTTGAAGGCAATGTGGGTGAATTGTTGTCTAGTTGAGAATTATTAATACCTAATGTGGAGAATGTGTTTTGTGTAGTGGTGGTGAAAGAGTAATTGAATAAAGGGTTTAAAGACTTTGGTTTTTTGGCATTTTTTTGGGGAAAATCATTGTTGATCAAGAGTCGTTTGAGATTGTAATTTCCTTTTCGTAGCAGTTTATTTCTTTTTCTTTTTTTTCTTTATCTTCATTTTTTTCTACATTTTTTTCATTTTTTTCATTTTTTTTTCTTCTTTTTCATTTTTTTTGTTTTTTCTGTTTCTTCATGTTTCTTTTCTTTTTCTTCTATTTTTCCTGTTCCATTGTACCAGTAGAGGAAGAAGTAATTGGCTGTGAGCAATGGTATAACGTATGTCCAAGGCATCCACAACTTTGACAAAGTGGAGTTGTGGATTCGTAGTGAATTTTCTGCAGGTGGCTTCCAATGAGTATATCCTGGGAACCGACTTTCCTAATTGAACTAGGATGCACAGTCGGGCATATCGACCTCTGCTTGTATTTCTGGTGCAGCTGTCGATCTTCAATATAGTTCCAATTGTGCGTCCAATTTTGTGTAAGATAGTTGAGTTATAATATTCCGTAGGTAGCTCAGGTAATCGAAGCAAAATTGTGGAGTATGGCATTTGGTGCTCTGTAGGGTTGAACTTAGGTTCCCATTTTCTAATGGATAGGAATTGGGAGCCTATGAACCAAGGACCTTGATTTAGAATTTTTGAAAAATTGTCTGGTGATTTGAAGTTAATAAGATAGTAGTCTTCACCCAGGTCTATCAGGCTTAGATCTTCATTGAGGTTCCAAAGAGTTTGAGTTTATTTATAAGAATCATAGATCCTATTCTTTTACCAAGAAGTTTAACTATAATGGCATATTGCCATGGTTCATATAATCTTATTTTTTCGATTGAGGAGATAGGAATGAAAAAAGGGTGATTAGTAGGGTTTTCATGCTCCTCGTCTAGATTGAATTTGGAGAACTCTTGTTGAATAGAATCAACTGGGATGAAACAGTTATATTTCAAAAGTTTGTCTCGAAAGCTTACTTTTTTTCCCGCTGGATGGTCGACGTTGTTGGTGCTTCTATTAAGTAGTTCTTCTTCTTGTTTTGTCATGGGGGCATCGGGTGAAGCCATTCGAGTAGTTGAAGATGTTGATGGTGATTTGCATTTCCTCTCACTAGGATTGCTGCTTTCACTTTTTAAATTTTTGGTCTGATCTCTCTTTCTGGTAAGATATTATGTATTTCAACACAAAGAAGAAGTTAATTAGTGGAGAAGTACAAATTTAGAATGGATCATACAACATTTTGGAAAAGGCACAACACATAGTTTTCTTCTTTCCCATTTTCTTTTTCTAATTAATACAAATTATTATTAAATAATATTTTATATATTTAAGTAGGATATTTAGGTTATTTAGAAGGTAAAAAGTCTTTGAGTTTTTAGTTTGGGCTTCCAACCTTTATAATAACTAGTTCTTGGGCATGTGCTTTGCACGTGTGTACCATGCTAATTAGTACAAATATTTTAAAATGTAATAAATAATATTAAAATAGACGATGAGTTAGACGAAGTTCTAAGGGGTAAAATGCAAGATTAACGTTGGATAATAAACGTATTCGATCAATAATTATTATTGTTACTGAAATTGTGAGAAAGTAAAGAACATAGAAATTAAAGAAGTTTGACTCTAAAATGAACAAAGATGGCACTATTTTTGAAAATCAAAAATAAAAATCATATGAAAATATCAGTTTACACAAGAATAAATCAAATAAAATTTAAGAAATCATTAAATGCATATCCCAAATTTATTTTTTCGATGTCTAATAACTTTTTTTTTGGGTATCTTCATCTCTTCATGATTCTAATGTTAAATTGTCAAGCAGTTTCTATAAAAAGAGTTTTTATTCTTTCATTTTTAATTTTAGCTTTTACTCTTTTCACATCAACTATTTATATTATTGGAGAAAAATAATATCGATACATAATTCACCATACATATGAAAGTCACCCACGAAACTAGACAAGATGACCACTGTGAGAATGATTGCAAGCACTATCTTGTCGAATTGGCAAATCTCATATAATATGTAATAGTGAAAGAAATATGTTTACCAAATTTGAAAGGAGTAATTGGGTATTATGTGTCAAGATGAAACCAGATAAATTGTTGAATTTAGTTCATTGTCCACTCACGATTTATGATAAATAAATAAAAAATGAGAGAAGACTGACCTACATGAAAATGCAATAAATATTAAAAATTGAAAAGGAAGTACAGTTCAAAGCTTATTTTCAATAAGCAACAAAAGCAATTATGAGTGGAAAATGAAGTACAACAAGAAGACCAAGAGCCGTTTCTTTTTTCGTTTACCATGGCCATCTGAACGGCTCCTATGTTGTTATTTTCCCTGATATTTTTTAATTAGATTAAACTTTTTCTTATGTTATCTTTGAAGAATCCATATTTACATTTTTGCACAAAAAAATTCTTAAAATAATGCTTGTTTGGAGGGTAAAACAGTCGTTCAAACTTTTGATGGGTATTTAGGTCTTTTAACTTACACTTTAGGTCTTCACACTTATAATATAATATGATATAGATCGATGAAAGAAATTGAAAACTCAGGTGATATTTTTGTTGGTCCGTGATATGCTGAAACGATTAAACTCTTCGTAAGGGTCAAACCAAAGATGTTTTTTTTCTACTTGTGCTCCATTTTCATACATATTTGTCCGAAATCACCAGAATTTTCCTCTTAAGATTTTAGCTAGTAAGCAGTAGTTGAATAAGCTTAAAAAATATATATTAGTTACTTATTAAAAAGTCACATTTTTTTGCAAAGAACACTTCAAATAAAATATCTTTTTTCTTTTAAAAAAAATTACTATTACATTTTTTATTTACTATAAGTAAGGTAATTAAGTTTTTAAGAAGGGTATTTTGGTAATTTAACTTTTTACTCGAGGGCTTTTTACTTTTAATATAATATAGATTAGTGCCCTCAAAGGAGCTAGACATGGACCCCCACTCTCTCATCTATTTTTCGCGGATGATATTATTCTCACGTCCACTATTTCAGCCAGTAGTTGTCATGCCATCATTGATACTCTTAATGAATTCAATCTAGCATCGGGCCAAAAGATCAATTTTTAAAAATCAAAAGTTTATTTCTCTAAAAATTGCACTAGTCAAGATAAAAATTTCATTCTTTCCTCTATCCCCATTCCAGAAGGAACCTCATTTGGGAAATAACTCGGCTTTACGATCTTCACCTCCCGACCATCAAAACAAGATTTTCAATTTCTTCTCGACAACTTTAAAGAAAAGATTGTTGGTTGGAAAACAAACTTTCTTAGTATGGCTGGTCGCACCACTCTTTTCAACTCCACCTTCAACAGTTTACCAAACCACGTAATGCAATATATAAAACTCCCACAAGCTATCATACATCACCTCGAAAGGTACCATAAAAACATCTTGTTGGGGACACTACCAATAAGAAAAAAAACTCATCTCCTTAAATGGAGCACACCCCGAAGAACGATGGTGGGCTGGACATCCAACAACTTCACCTAAAAAATCAGACCTTACTCGCCAGTCAAGCTTGGTGATTACTCCGTCAACCAACTTCACTATGGGCTGCCACCCTCCTGCACAAGTATTTCTATCACATGCATAATCCAACCTCTGGTGGCTATTTCATTTGGACTAATCTTATTAATGGTTGGCAGCTATGTCAACACGGAACACAATGGATCCTCGGTAATGGCACTCTTATTAACTTTTGGACAGACTCTTGGTTACCCTCCCATACACCCGTTCATAATTCCTTAATTGGACCCCTTCCTTGTAATGCCCATACCAATACGGTCTCTACCTATTTATCACATGGTTAATGGGATTTTACTTCCCTCCCCTTTGAACTATCGTTGTAATGACCCGATCGGTCGTTTTGAGCTCTAACTCATCGTTCAATGGTTTGAGACCATAAGCAGCTTCACTTCAGGTATTATGACTTGTAAGCATGGTCAGAATTGAAATTCGTGAAGTTCGAGTGGATTTGGAAAGAGAATCCTCATTTCGGAAGCTTTAAGTTGGAAGAATTCACTAAGGTTGGATTTTGAGTAAATGATCTTGAAATCAGGACTTGAAGGTTCCAGCAGGTTTGTATGAAGATTTCGGACTTGGCCGTATGTTCGGATCGGGTTTTGGATGACCCGGGAGTGCTTCAGCGTCTATTGTGGAAGTTGGCATTTTGGAAGAAATTCGTAAATTTGGGTTGAAGTGTGTTTCAGTGTTTTAGATGTCCATTTGGGATTTCGAGTCTAGGAATAGCTCCGTATGATGATTCTGGTATTGGGAGCGCGATCGGAAGTAAACTCGGAGGTCCGTAGGTTGTTTTGGAGTCATTTGGCTAAAGTTAGAAATTTGAAGGTTTTTGAGAAATTTGATCGGAAGTGGACTTTTTGATATCACTGTTGGATTCTGATTCCGGAAGTGGGAGTAGGTCCATTATTTCAAATGTGACTTGTGTGCAAAATTTGAGGTGATTTGATAGGTTTCGGCATCAAATGAAAAAGTTTGAATTTCTAAAGTTTGAATTGGGGTGTGATTCATGATTTTAGCATTGTTTGATGTTGTTTTAGGCCTCGAGTAAGTCCGTATTATGCTTTTAGACTTTTGCGGGTGTATGGTTTGGAGCCCCGGGACCTCGGGTGAGTTTCGGAGTAGCTTCGGAGCATTTTGGTTGCAAATGCGGTCATCGAATTTGCGAGGTTATGTTCGCATTTGCCAACTAGGCAGCTGAGGGGCATGGTTCGCATTTGCGACGAATGGGTCGCTTTTGCGAGGCCTTAAGGGTTCGCATTTGCGGACCGTGTATCGCATTTGCGAAATGGTCCAGTTCAGTCAGGGGTCGCATTTGCAATGCATTCTTTGCATTTACGAAGCTCGCATTTGCGATCTCCCTGTCGCAAATGCGACATCTGCGACTGGAACCAAAGGCTTTTTATTCTGAGACTTAGCCCATTTCCCACTTGGCCTTAGGCGATTTTGAGAGCATTTGAGAAAGGGCTCCATCATCATCAAAAGGTAAGTGATTTCTTCTAGTTATGGGTTAAATGCAATAATTACATATGGATTTAAACATGTATAATTTGTAAAAATTTTGGGATTTTGAAGAAAACCTAGAAACTTGGTATTTTTTTAATTTTGACCACGATTTTGGACATGAAATCTGGAGTAAATTATATATTTGAGTTCGTGAGGTTATGGTTAAAGTTTATCTTCGAAGAATTTCAGAACCCGGGCACGTGGGCCTAAGGGTGATTTTTATCGACTTTTCGATCGGGGTTAGAAATTGTTATAAATTGGATTATAATAGGTATTTGAGCATATATTAATGGTTTGCATAACCATTGGCTAGTTTTGGGGCGTTGCGCATCAATTTAAGTCATCAGAAGGGCTTGGAAAGCCAGTTATGGAATTTAGGAGCAAGGTAAGTCTCATTTCGAACCTTGTAAGAGGAAATTAACCCCATAAGTGAAATAATTCAATATGTACTTCTATTTGTGGGGGCTACGTACGCACGAGGTGACGAGAGTTCGTGCGTAGCTACTATTATGCTTAAGTCCGGGTAGACTAGGACCTAAAAACATGCTATACTTGCGATATTTGTAACCTTATTGTCAACTTTAATTTCTTAAATCGTATCGAACTTGGTAAATGAATTTTTAAGAGGTTAGACTTCATTTTGTTGACCATTAAAAGAAGATTTCCATTTCCTTGGAAATATTTCTCCTTGATGAATTCTTGATTGACGATTTGAATGTGTTTTCCCTTTGTGGAACGGGCCGAAAGCCTCGGCAGATTAAATAGATGCATCTATCGTTCACGCCATTCCACCCTCTGGCAGTGCACAATTTAAATATTATGTTGGATCGGGCCGTACGACCTCAACATGAGTTGCTTGATTGTTTTCTTTTGGAATTATTGATAAATGATGTGGCCTCATTGGCGGGGGATGCATATTGTTAAAAATATGAAAATAAGTTTGAAAATTCCTATTAACAAAAGAAATGTTTACCTGTTTCATGATTAATGAGTTTGCGATCGCCTTATAAAATCCATGATTTTTCACATTATTGGTATTACCTTATTGGACCACTAGTAAGTGTCAAAGTCGACCTCTCATCACTACTTCTTCGAGGTTAGACTGGATATTTACTGGGTACGCAGTGTTTTTGTACTCATACTACACTTGATGTGCATTTTTGTTGCACAGGAATATGTAAGTGGCCTCGTTGGGCGCACCAGCATGGTTGATACGGAGACTTAGGTGCATCTCTCGAGACGACCCACAGCCAGTAGAGTCTCCTTCAGAGTATTGTATTTTCTTTTTTGTCCAATTTGTATTCCGGACAGTTATTTTATTACATTTTAAATTCCTGTAAATTGCTCATGTACTTGTGACACCGGGTTCTGGGATGACTACAGGATTATTTAGTATTTAAGTTTGTTAAAAGATATTATTATTTATTCAGTGAAGTTCATTATTTATTGTTTAATGTAACGAAAATAAATGATTTCAAAAATATTAAAACGAGAATTTACTAGTTATTTTGTGTTGGCTTACCTGACAGTGGTGTCCGGCGCCATCTCCACACTTAGTGGACTTTGGGTCGTGACAACATAATATCAGAGCACTAGGTTCTCTTAGGTTTCACGAGTCATGAGCAAGTCTAGTAGGGTCTTGCGAATCGGTACGGAGATGTATGTAATTATCTTCGAGAGGCTAAAGGGTTGTTAGGAACACTTCCCTTCTTGATTCCTCATCGTGCGGTTTGATTCCTTTGAGGCTTATGCCTTCGTTTATTTCCTATTCAATCTTATGTGATACGAAGCGCTTATTATATATCGGGAATTGAGGAATTGTAATGGTACTACAGATGTGGTGCGGGATGTTTCTCCCTGGATAGTTGTTTGGACTATTGTCGTCACCTTGCGGAAGGATATTCTGTCGTTTCAGCTTAGTAGATGTACTTCTAAGAGCTTTGAGGCTATGCACAGGTTGCTATGATACTCATGAACGGTTATCGCACAGTAATTGATGTGATGGTAGGATTCTTGCCCAGGTCTCGGGAAGTGAATGACTTGAAAGGAGGTCTATTCAGAGCACGATTCAGAGATTCGATATTTTATTCCGGCGGAGGAAATGCAATCGGACTATAAATGTTCAGGTTTGGGTTGATAGAGTAACGAGACTTGGTGTTTTCAAGTGTGTTATAATTTTCATCTGCAAAGTGGTATCGTCATCCTCGATTAAATATGTTAAGTTCGCCGTTGTTATGATCTTCTACAATTCGCCTTTGGGGCAGGATATGATGGGATAGTGTCAGGGAAGCGGCTATTAGAGAGCGCGGTGTGCGGTGGTTTAGGATTGGTCGGTGTTTCTAATGTTGACGACTCAAGAAAGATGATCCTCAAAAGGTTTAAAGTGGTAGAGGTCTGTTGGTTCATGTGCTGCAGAGATAGATATTGATTTACGGCAAAAACTGGGCAGCAAAGGATGGGGAAAGACGTGTGGGAAGTGTCAGGCAATGGTTAAATTTCTAGAAGGCTAGGTGTAGGAAGTGAAAGTCGAGTAGTTTCTTAAAGGAGTAAGTTCGACCTAAGTGGGAAAGTGACAGAGTAGAATATGGGTTCAGTGGCAGGGTAACTACACACCTTGAGAAAAGTTGGATCGATTTGGGAATTTTAGTTGATGACGATTGGGTCTACGGGCTTAATTTGAAATATTGGCTATTATATGTCGAGAGATTGGGTGCAACAGAAAGTAGTTGCTTGATATGAAGAAGGATAAAACATGGATTCGGATTGGAAGGTATTGTTGCACAATTAGTAGATGTCCATGAGGAGTGAATAGGCTTGAATAGCTAGTGAATGAGCATGGGCTCAGGTTGGATTACGGATTTCTTAGTAATTGTGCAGTGCAACGTCATTTGGAGACGTCGGTATGTGATTTCCAAAAGATGGGTTATCTCCGTGAGCAGATCAGCGGTCGCGTGGTTGGCGAAGTTTCTATACAGGATTCCACTGACTATCCAGTAAGAGGTCGAATATATGGAAGTTGCTGGAGATGCGGGGTGTTCATGAAATGCTAACGAAAGAATTTCGAGGAATTTGGCGGTTGATTGCGCAAGGTCATGTCGTCAATGAAGAGAGGATCTTGGTGGGTTCCAGAGTGTTGTAATAGTGGCTTCAAGCCAGGTGGGAGAGTCCCACTGCCTACTATTGGGTTAAAGGGTTATCTTCTTGTGAGGTTTTGGGTATCGGTAAATTGGTGAGTTATACAGCTAAGGAAAAAGAACATAAGTGGTAATTTGAGAAAAGTAATTGATAAAGGTGTGTTATAGTTGGCCTTATTGACTCATGTTCGGGCTTTGGGAAGATTCAGGATTTATGCTTCGTACAAAGGTGATTTACAAGGGAAGTGATTCAGTCGGGTGCTTCATTGAGATGGGTGTTCATGGGTCAGCGGGGCCTTGGAGTTGATTATGTCCAGGGTCAAGCCAGAGTGGGTGAATCTCAACAATGGTCCTAGTGAATTCAATGGTTAAACATGCGGTGCTTAAGGATTTCAAGCCCGTGGTATGGTTAAGAATCGAGCTTTTGCAGCAGTTATTGATAAGAGGCACGGAATTTTCTATGATATTTTTGACTTGCAGAGTAGCATTGAAGGAAAAAGAGAAAACGACTTCGGATTCGTAGAGGAATTATCAGAATGGATGTACCAGTTGAGGATGTGAATATGCGTGCAAGGAGGGTATGAGATGGTTCGTGGAATTTGAGACAACATGGTCTTGTGATATAAGGTCGCTCAGGATGAGTGTGGAATTGGGTTCACGGCATTTTGAATGAAGCTATTATTATTCCTAAGGCAAGTCTAGAGTAAATTAGAAGAAGTCGGATCAGTTAGCAATGGTTGGATTGGCATGATGGTGTCAATGATCAGTTCCTTCAGCGTGTTGAGTTACACATGTGCTTTGTGGCGGTACGTGCGAGGCTTGATGACCCCCGTAATTGTTTTTATCTGGAGGCATTCAAGTATTATGACATGTTATGTGTGTATAATCCCAGAAGAGTTATGGTGATTTAGACCACTACTAGAGGATGATATTTTATGCGGTTATAGGAATTCAGTCGCGTGTTGTTATGGCTCTCCTGAAAATGAGTTAAGTGAAAGGTTTCTATATGATGGAGTGTTTATTATATTTAGTGGTTCAAGAGTTATGGTGAAATTCTTGTACTATCGCGTATTGGCATGCAAGTGAGTGACATGGGAATTGGAAGTTGAGGAGCAAGGTTGTCGTTGGCAAGAATATCATGAGCTCGGGTGAGCAAGAAAGGATTCAGATGGTTAGAGTAAGCTGGTATAATCTTTAGCGTCACCTTAGAACGGTGTCCTGTGTAAGAGGCTTTGTGTACTGATTGCAGATTCTTGATTTGCTTTACGACATTAGTGTGGCCGGTGGTATGGATGTGCAGACTTGTTACCTATTGCGGAAGGTCATTAGAGCGTATCCCACAGGAAGGTTGTATGAGTGTGACGTGTAGTCACTTGATTGATTGAAGAATTTAAAACCTAGTATGAAGATTGTGGTAAGATTGCTAATTTGGGAATTTTTGCATGGAGGGCGCTCGGTGCATTTGGTTGTGGACTGTGGGAGTTTGTTCCAGTTATGATGGTTGTTCTTAGGAGTTATTGGGAAAAGGGGTTATTATGGACCCTTGAAAGGTTATTAGCCTAGTACAGTGCGATCAGAATCAACTTGAGGTCCGTGGATGGATTTAAATATGAATATGCGCTCTATATCAGGCCGAATGTGTTCATTTCAGCATCACACTCCTTATGGAGGAGTATTCGGACGTTGTATGTCGTTTCATCATCAGCTATTTCATGTAATACTATATTGTGTCGTGTGAGTTATGAAACAGCTTGATAAATTTTACAAGTGCTAAGGTTCCGCATAGCAATGATGTTATGTGAGCAGGATGGCTTGCGAGATTCAGATCATATATCGCACCTTAGTTGTGCTTGACTTTTTTTTGTGTATGGATGCGAGGGGAAAACTTTTGTTTAACATTTTCGGAAAGACCACCTATTTTTTCGTTTACCGGGTTCATCACAAAATCATAAATAAGCTCTACCAAGGATTGCGGTATTATGCACTTGGCGTGCTTGTGATCGATATTCGAGCATTTCGTAGTTGTGAGCATTTTAGCTCGGTAAGTATTTCCTTATAGATTATTATATGTGGATCGGGTGGCACGCCGCCACAGGTATTTTGGAGTCATTTGGTTAAAGTAAGAAATTTGAAGGTTTTTATGAAATTTGACCGGAAGTGGACTTTTTGATATCGTGGTTGGATTCTGATTCTGGAAGTGGGATTAGGTCCTTTATGTCAAACGTGACTTGTGTGCAAAATTTGAGGTCAGTTGGACGTGATTTGATAGGTTTCGACATCGAATGAAGAAGTTTGAATTTCGAAAGTTCATCAAGTTTGAATTGGGTTATGATTCGTGATTTTAGCGTTGTTTGATGTGATTTGAGGCCTCGAGAAAGTTCTTATTATGTTTTTAGACTTGTGCGAGTGTTTGGTTTGGAGCCCCGGGGGCTCGGGTGAGTTTCAGAGTAGCTTCAGAGCATTTTTGTTGAGAAGTAGGATTATCTGGTGCTGGTGCGATTGCAATTACGATGTCTTGATCGCAAATGTGGTCATCGCATTTGCGAGGTTACGTGCGCATTTGCGAACTGGGCGGTTGAGGGGCATGATTCGAATTTGTGATGAATTGGTCACTTTTGCTAGGCCTGAAGTGTTCACATTTGCTGACCCGGTATCGCATTTGCGAAATGGGCCAGTTCAGTCGGGGGTCGCATTTCCGATGCATTCTTCGCATTTGCGATCTCCCTATCGCAAATGCAACATATGCGACTGGAACAAAGAGCTTTTTATTACGAGACTTTGTCCATTTCCCTCATTTTCCACTTGGCCTTATGCAATTTTTGAGAGCATTTGAGAAGGGGTTCCATCATCATCAAGAGGTAAGTGATTTCTTCTAGTTATGGGTTAAATGCAAGGATTATATATGGATTTGAACATGTAAAATACGTAGAAATTTTGGGATTTTGAAGAAAACCTAGAAATTTGATATTTTTGAATTTTGACCACGATTTTGGACATGAAACCTGGAGTAAATTATATATTTGAGATTGTGAGTTTATGGGTAAAGTTTATCTTCGAAGAATTTCGGAACCCGGGCATATGGGCCCGAGGGTGATTCTTATTGACTTTTCGACCGGGGTTAGGAATTGGTATAAATTGGATTATAATGGGTATTTGAGCATATATTAATGGTTTGCATAATTATTGGCTAGTTTTGGGGCGTTCCGCATAAATTTGAGTCATCAGGAGGGCTTGGAAAGCCGGTTATGGAATTTCGGAGCGAGGTAAGTCTCCTTTCTAACCTTGTAAGAGGGAATTAACCCCATATGTGAAATAATTCAATATGTGCTTCTATTTGTGGGGGCTACGTATGCACGAGGTGACGAGAGTCCGTGCGTAGCTACTATTATGCTTAAGTCCGGGTAGACTAGGACCCAAAAGCATGCTATACTTGCGATATTTGTAACCTTATTGTCAACTGTAATTACTTAAATCGTATCGAACTTGGTAATGAATTTCTAAAAGGTTAAACTTCATTTTCTTGACTAATTAAAGAATATTGCCATTTCTTTCAAAAAATTGCTCCTTGATGAATTCTTGATTGACAGTTTGAATGTGTTTTCCTTTTGTGGAACGGGCCGAACGCCTCGGAAGATTAAATAGATGCATCCATGGTACACGTCATTCGACCCTCTGGCAGTGCACAATTTAAATATTATGTTGGATCAGACCGTACGACCTCAACATGACTTGCTTGATTGTTTCTTTTTTTTTTTGGAATTATTGATAATTGATATGGCCTCATTGGCCGGGGATGTAAATTGTTAAAAAGATGAAAATAAGTTTGAAAATTCCTATTAACAAAATAAATGTTTACCTGTTTCATGATTAATGAGTTTGAGATCTCCTTATAAAATCCATGATTTTTCGCACTATTGGTATTACCTTATTGGACCACTAGTAAGTGTCGAAGTCGACCTCTCGTCACTACTTCTTCGAGGTTAGACTGGATACTTACTGGGTACGCGTTGTTTTCGTAGTCATACTACACTTGCTATGCATTTTTGTTGCACAGAAATATGTAAGTGGCCTTGTTGGGCGCAGTGGCATGGTTGATACGAAACTTGACTCGGAAATACTAATAACTCCAGTCAACACATAACAACTCAATAGACACTCTTCCTGAGGGGCCTTGCATCACGAGACCATGCTGTCTCCAAACTCATGAACTGGTTCATGCCCTCCTTCCTCCCAAATTCTGCATTACAAGCCGAAAATTTCATAGAACATTCCGAGCCTCTTATCATATTCTGCTGCAAAAGCTCGATTCTTAACCATACCGCGGCTTGAGATCCTTAGGCACTGCATTTTAACCTTTGAATTTGCTAGGACTGTCGTTGTGAGTCACCCACTCTGGCTTGGTCCCGAATATAATCAACTCTAAGGCTCCACTAGCACATGAACACCCCTTTCAATGAAACACCCCGCTGAATCGCTCCCCTTGAAAATCACCTCTGCAAGAACCATAAGTCCTGAATCTTCCCAAAGCCCGAACACGAGTCGGTAAAGCCAACCATAGCACACCTTTACCAACTCCCTTTCTCAAATTACTAATTACATTCTGTTTCCTTAGCTGCAATAACCCATCGATATGCTAATACCCAGAAATCTCACAAACAGACGATCATGCAATCCAACCGTAGACGGTGGGACTCTCCCACTTAGCTTGAAGCTACTATTACATAATCTAGAACCCACCAAGATTCTTTCTTCATTGCTGAAATGATCTTGCGCCACCAATTTGCCAAATTCCTCGAATTCCTTCCGTTAGCATTTCACGAGCACTCTGCATATCTATCAATATTCACCTATTTGACCCCTTGCTGGATAGCCAGTAGAATTCTTCGCAGAAGATTTGCCAACCACGCGACCACTGACCTGCCCACCGGAGATAAGCCACATGCCGAAATTACCTGCCGACATCACCGGACGACGTTGCACTGCATAATCACTACGACATCAATAATCCATCATGAGCCCCTTCTCATGCACCCATTGTACATAGTCTGATCACTCCTTATGGACCTCAACTTAAATGTGCGATAATGTCTTTCCAAATTCAAAGTTACATTGTATCCTTCTTCATACCAAGCAACCCCTTCCTATTACATCCAACTCTCCCGCTATACAATAGCCAATATTTCAAATTAAGCATGTGGACCCAATCACCGTCCACTAAAAATCCCAAATCAGTCTAAACTCCTCCTCAAGGTGCGTAGTTACCCTGCCACTGAATGCATATGCTACTCTGCCACTATTCCACTTATGTCAAACTCACTCCCTTAAGAAACCATTCGACTCCTGCTTCTCACGCTTGGCCTTCCAGAATTTAACCACTGCCTGACACTTTCCACATGTCGCTCCTCATCCTTTGCTGCTCAATTGTTGCCTTATATCAATATCTATCTCTGTATTACTTGAACCAACAGGTCGCTACCACTTTAAACCTTTTCGAAGATCATCTTTCTCGAGCTGCCAACATTGAAAACACCGGTCCGCTCCTGAACCACCGCACATCGCGATCTTTGACAGTCGCTTTCCCAATACTATCCTACAACATCCTGCCCCGAGGGTGAATTGAAGAAGATCATAGCACCGACGAACTATAACACATTCAAATGAGGACGACGACACCACGTCCCAGATAAAAGTTCTACCACACTAGATCACACCAAGTCTCGTTGAACATTTATAGTCTGATTGCATTTTCCCTACTGGAAATAAAATAACGAATCTCTGAATCATGCACTGAGATGAAACGATAGAATGGAATTTTGCAAGACGATGATAATAACCTCATCAAATACGTAGGGAGAAACATCCTGCACCATATCTGTAGTACCATTGCAATTACTCACCTCCCAATTTATAACCAGCGCTTCGCGTCGCATAAGATTGAATGGGAATGAAATGAAGGCATAAGCCTCAAAGAATCAAACCGCACGATCAGGAATCAAGAAGGGAAGTACTCCTAACAGCCATGTAGCCTCTCGAAGATAAGTACAGACGTCTCTGTACCGATCTACAAGACTCTACTAGACTCGCTCATAACTCGTGATACCTAAGGGAACCTAGGGCTCTAATACCACTGTAATGACCCAGCCAGTCGTATTTAGAGTTAGAGTCTCGATCTCCTAATAACTCTTTTCCCCACGGTTTTTCTGCTATTGGGACTTTCCGGAGTGATTAGTTATGGAATTCGAGGAGTTTTGGGACACTTAGTCTCTAATTATGAGTTTAAGCCTTAGAAATCAGACCGTAGTCGGAACTGTGTGAACAAAGGTACCAAAATGGAATTCCGTCGACTCCGTTATCTCCGTTGAGTGGTTTTGGGATTTTGAGCACGTCCAGAATGTGTTTTTGAGATCTGTAGTGGATTTAGGCTTGAATTGGCGAAAGTTGGAATTTCGGCAATTTCGGCCGATAGGTGAAATTTTGATATCGGACACGAAATGGAATTCTGGGAGTGGCTGTAGGTTTGTGGTGTCATTTGTGACCTGTGTGTCAAATTTGAGGTCAATCGGATTAGTTTTGATCTGTTTCGACATCGTTGTGGATTTTGAAAATTTGCTAAGTTCTTAGGCTTAAATTTATGTTTAATTCATGTTTTTGGTGTTATGTGATGTGATTTGAATGCTTGAATAAGTTCGTATGAGGTTGTAGGACTGGTTGTTGGCATTGGTTTGGGGTCCCGGGGGCCTCGGGTATGTTCCAGATGCTCAACGAGAAGATTTTAGACTTAAGAAAAAAGCTGAAGTTAGCTTCAAATTTATTTGTTAAACTAGTTTCTTGTAGTGATATTCACATTATGAAACTTATTTGAATATATTCGGGCCATTCGAAGTTCGGTACTCGTGGCAAGGACGTGATTTCCAGGTTGATTTGAGCAGTAGAGGTAAGTGGCATGCCTAACCTTGTGTTGGGGACTTTCCCCCTTAGGATATTTGATGCTAAATGTTGTGTGTTCTCCGTGTACGTAAGGTGACGAGTACGTACACGGGCCGTTATTCCAAAAACCTCATTTTTCCCTTACTAAAACATATATTGATTTTCTTTTCCATGAACTTGCTCTCATATGATATATTGTTTAGTTTAGATTAGGAAAGCATGCATTACGTGCTTAATTGCCTACTTGATTTTCTGTGCGCCATGCTTAGTTAAGCCCTTATTTGCCTTATCTGTGATTAGTATAAACTGTGTAAATTTGATGTTATGCTTGTCATTCATCCTGCATAACATATTGAAATTGGGACTACAGACGTATTCTGGGAGATCCCCTTGTACTGCATAATCATTTGGGACTACGGGACGGTATCCCGTGAGAGATTGCACTTTGTGATATATATTTTGTTGAGTCGAGGACTCTCTTTACTGTAGAACTTATATTGTTTTTCTTAAAATGTTTACCGTACATCACCTATGTTTGTACTGTTTTAAATTGATTTATATAAAAATCTAGCTGAGCCTTCACCTGACCTCGTCACTACTTGACTGGGGTTAGGCTTGGCATTTACTAGGTACCAAATGTGGTGTACTCATGCCCTTTCCTGCACATATTTTCGTGTGCAGATCTAGGTACGAGCTATCAGCCTCGTGGTTAGTCGCTGTTGTTGATTCTGGGAGATGGCAAGGTATTTCTGCTGCGTCCGTAGAATCCTCCGAGTCTCCTTCCATTCTATCTTGTAGAGAAGTTCTTATGTACTTTCCAATTTGTGTTAGAGCTATTGTAGTGTTAGAAGCTTGTGACTGTCTACGACATTCCGGGTTTTGGGAAGTTATATTTTGTATGAGCCGAGTGGCTAGTACGTTATTTAAGTCATTGCCCTTATCCCCTTTATTTCTTGTGTTTTGTTTCAATTTTCCCCCCTTATAGTAGGCTTAAATAGAGAATAGGTGCCGTCACGATACCTTCAGAGGATAAATCGGGCCGTGACAAGTTGGTATCAGAGCGTCTAGGTTCATAGGAGTCACGAGTCACAAGCCGGTTTATTAGGGTCTCGCAGATCGGTACAGAAACGTTTGTATCTATCTTTGGGAGGCTATGTAACCGGTAAGAACAATCATATTTCTTTGATTTCCTTGTCGTGCGAGTTATTGACATAAAAAAATTTCTAAGATTCTATACTATTCTTTCCCATAGATGGTGAGGACCGTACTGGGAGGACCGATGACCAGGCACTCGAGCCCCCTGCCAGAGCTGCCAGAGGCTGGGGTCAGGGTAGAGGACGACCATGCGGTGTAGCTCGAGCACCTGCGAGAGCGGCGACAGAGGAGCCCCCAGCAGCTCCAGCTGGAGGGCCAGCATCGGAGGTTCCTGTGGCTGCTCCAGCCTTGCAGGAGACTTTGGCTCAGTTCATGATCATGTTCAACACTCTATCCCAGGCTGGACTACTTCTGATACCTCCCGCTACATCTCAGGCTGGGGGAGGGGTACAAACTCCCGCAGCCCGCACTCCTGAGTAGAGGAGCCAGGTTGATCAGGCCTCGGTGTATATTCCTATGCCCCCAGTGGCTCCGGTACAGCACGAGACCAGGGTAGCTGCTTCTGAGGCAGAGCAACTCAGACTTGAGAGGTACAAGAAGTACCACCCACCTACTTTCAGCGGACTAGCTTCAGAGGATGCTCTGGGTTTTCTTGAGGAGTGTCATCGTATTCTCCGCACTATGGGCATTATGGAGACTAGTGGGGTTTCTTTCACCGCTTTCCAGCTGAGGGGAGCGGCATATTAGTGTGGCGTGCCTATGAGCTGAGTAGTCCGGACGAGGCAGCCTCACTCACTTGGACTCAGTTTTCACATGTTTCTGCGAGAGTATGTGCCTCAGAGCCTCAGGGATACTTGGCGCGTGGATTTCGAGCAATTGCACCAGGGTACTATGACTGTGTTGGAGTATGCAATCCGTTTCAGCGAGTTAGCTCGGCATGCACCAGTTTTGGTTGCCACAGTCAGAGAGAGGGGTCGCCGTTTCTTTGAGGGACTTCACCCTAGTTTTCGGACCAGTATGGCAAGAGATTTGGATAAGAATATCACTTATCAACAGGCAGTGAGTATTGCTAGGAGAGTACTCGTGAGTTAATGGGTGTTCGAAATTTGTGACTTTCACCCGATTCCGAGTCATGGGCCCGAGAGACGTTTTGGGGAATTTCCTTAATTTCGCGCTTTAGCTTCAAATTTATTTGTTAAACAAGTTTCTTGTAGTGATATTCACATTATGAAACTTATTTGCATAGATTCGGGCCATTCGAAATTTGGTACTCTTGGCAAGGACGTGATTTCCGGGTTGATTTGAGCAGTAGAGGTAAGTGGCTTGCCTAAACTTGTGTTGGGGACTTTCCCCCTTAGGATATTTGATGCTAAATGTTGCGTGTGCGCCATGTACTTAAGGTGATGAGTACGTACACGGGCCGTTATTCCAAAAACCTCATTTTTCCCTTACTAAAACATATATTGATTTTCTTTCCATGAACTTGCTCTCATATGATATATTGTTTAGTTTAGATTAGGAAAGCATACGTGCTTAATTGCCTACTTGATTTTCTGTGCGCCATGCTTAGTTAAGCCCTTATTTGCCTTATCTGTGATTAGTATAAACTGTGTAAATTTGATGTTATGCTTGTCATTCATCCTGCATAACATATTGAAATTGGGACTACATAGTGTATTCCAGGAGATCCCCCTGTACTGCATATTTACTTTGGGACTACAGATGTATTCCGGGAGATCCTCTGATACTGCATATTTACTTTGGGACTATGGATGTATTCCAGGAGATCCCCTTGTACTGCATATTTATTTTAGGACTACGGACATATTCCGGGAGATCCCATTGTACTGCATAATCATTTAGGACAACAGGACGGTATCCCGGGAGATTCCACTTTGTATATATATATTGTGTTGAGCCGAGGACTCTCTTTACTATAGAACTTATATTGTTTTTCTTAAACTGTTTACTGTATACATCACCTATCTTTGTACTGTTTTAAATTTATTTATATATAAATCCAGTAGAGCTTTCACATGACCTCGTCACTACTTGACTAGGGTTAGGCTTGGTACTTACTGGGTACCAAATGTGGTGTACTCATGCCCTTTCCTGCACATATTTTCGTGTGTAGATCCAGGTACGAGCTATCAGCCTCGTGGTTAGTCACTGCTGCTGATTCTAGGAGACTGCAAGGTATTTCTACCGCGTCCGCAGAATCCTCTGAGTCTCCTTCCATTCTATCTTGTAGAGATATTCTTATGTACTTTCCAGTTTTTGTTAGAGCTATTGTAGTGTTAGAAGCTTGTGACTGTCTGTGACATTCCGGGTTTTGGGAAGTTATATTTTTGTACGAGCCGAGTGGCCAGTATGTTATTTAATTCATTGCCCTTATCCCGTTTATTACTTGTTTTTATTTCAATTTTTTTCCCCTTATAGTAGGCTTACCTAGTCATAGAGACTAGGTGTCGTCACGACACCTTCGGAAGGTAAATCGGGTCGTGACAACGCCATTAAAGGTCGTGATGGCACCGGACACCACTGTCAGGCTAGCCAACACTAAATAGTTAATTAAATTCTCATTATAATATTTTTGAAATCATTTCTTTTCATTACATAAAATAGAAAATAAGGAACTTTCACTGAGTGACAAATGTCTTTAACAAATTCAAATAATGGATAAATCCCTTAGTCATCCCAGAACCTAATATCACAAGTGCATGAGCAATTTCTAGAAAATAAGATGTAATACAATAGTCTGTCCAGAATACAATTGGACAGTAGAGGAAGTACAATATAATACTCTGAAGGGGACTCTGCTGGCTGCGGTCGTCTCGCGAGGAGCAGCTCACCTGAGTCTCCGTATCACCCATGTCGCTGCGTCGTTTGGGCCGCTAGACATATATGTGCCTGTGCAACAAAATGCACATCAAGTGTAGTATGAGTACAAAAATAACGTGTACCCAGTAAGTATCCCGCCTAACCTCAAAGAGGTAGTGACGAGAGGTCGACTCCGACACTTACTAGTGGTCCAATAATATCAGGTACAGTAAGAAATGAGTAAATATGGAACAAAATAAATATATGAAACAAACAAGTGTAAATTACGCGGTACAATTCTCTTCTTTTCAATTTACTCGGCTCTCAACTAGCAAGTTCCCTCCGTGATTGGAGCATATACATAGATATAGTGACTTTCATCAAGAGGTTGTACTAATTCAATTAAGGGAAAAACCCTTAGATACACTGGCTTCTAGCCAAATATTACGCAAGATTCCATGAGGATAATATATACATATAGGAAATGTTGAGGCGTACGACACGATACAACATAAAGGTAAAATGTGCACTACAAGAGGCTCGAATGGCGCGAACCATAGATGCATCTATTAACTTGCCGAGGCGAACGATCCGCTCCCATGAGAGTGTGGTACATAAATCCTGCCGAGGCGAACGGCCCGATCCCATAAGAGTAGTGGAGGGCAATATTCTGCTCGCGAAACACACATGCGACACGGTTACACATAGATTTCTTAAGTTATTATATTATTCCTCAATTCCTTTTGAAATTACGAAGTTCAACGAAACCTTTTAAATCTAAAATTTCTTCAATTCAATTCCTTTTAAAAAAAATTATAAGTGTCAAGACCCAAAATCCATAGGTCGTGATGGCGCCGGACACCACTGTCAGGCAAGCCAAATCCTTAAATTAATTGAATGCATTCGTGTTTTAACATTTTCGAAATCGATACCTTTTCTTGCATTTCATAATCAAGTAAGTAAATTTTCGTAAATTAAATATGACAGCAAATAAATTCAGTTATTTAAAAACAGTGATCTAAAATTTCCACTTAAACAATTATCCCAATACATATCCCAGAACCCGGTGTCACAAGTACATGAGCTATTTCTAAGAATTTTACAAATATTACAAAGCCTGTTTGAAATACAACTGGACAAGGAAATTTAAAATGAAATAGATACAGTATGAAGGTGACTCTGTCAGCTGCGGATCGCCTCCGGAAGATGCAGCTCGCATGAGTCTCCGAATCCTCCACCTTTTCTATGTAAGTACCTGTGCAATAAAATGCACAGCAAGTGTAGTATGAGTACAAAATCAACATGTACTCAGTAAGCCGCGCGCCTAACCTCAGAGAGGTAGTGACGAGAGGTCAATTTAGACACTTACTAAAGGTCCATTTAAGATATTTAAGAGTGACAGTAAGCATGGTTTTTTTTATCATAGGCAGTTTATAAAACAGGATTTAAACATCCTTCAGTTTCGTTCATATTTAATACTTTATCTCTTCGTCATATTCACAATTAATCAACATGGTGATTTAATCAGATAACAATAAATCAACGGAAGGAACAACTTCTTCCAAAAAGTCTTTTTAGCAACTTTAAGTCTTTGATATTTCAATCGACAAATTTAACATTTCAGGCCAATAATCAGGCAAATCTCATAGCAACTACACAGCAAATATCATGCGCAAGCAAATGCCGAGGGTAGAATGGCGTGGACCAACAATAATAAATTGCACTGCCGAGGGGTCGACCGGCTCGAACCATAGATGCATCTATCTGCGCCCCTCGCAAATCGATCATGCGACACGGTTAACATAATACAACTAGCCTGCTCGTGAATCATACATGCGACTTAGGTGCTCATATGAATACATACACAAATATCGGGTCCTCCTGCTCGCGAATCACTCAAGCGACTCAGGCACCCAACCTTTCACATATCCACACGATAAATTCATATTTTTATCAAGAAAACTATTTTTCTCAGGAATGTGGAAAAATCTTTATTAAAAGAAATATGAAATATAGGTTTTGAAATCTTTATTTTTGAAACTTATTTGTCAAATGTAGTGATACTCCAAGATACAATCTAGTCCAGGTACAGATATATTCACAGCGGAAACAAATTCTCTTTTTAGGAGATTAACAATATGATCTCTAGCTTTCTTTTAAACATTTAATTACGTTTTCGATCATATTAGCAGTTCAATGATACAGGCAGGGTTATAGGTACACACATAAAGCATGCTAGTGGGTCCTAGGCTACCCGGACATGGAATAATAGTAGCTACGCATGGACTCCTGTCACCTCGTGCATACGTAGCCCCCGAAGATAATAGCATGTAGTGAATTATTTCACCTGGGGGGCGGTTCTCCCTCACAAAGTTAGAAAGGAGACTTACCTTGCTCCGAAATTCCAACACCGGCTTCTAATGCGTGGCTAGAATTCATGGTTTAACATGTTATATCCCTTACATATTATGTGCGTTAATGATAAAAATACACTTTTTATGTGCATAATGGAGTCTATTTCANAAAATACGCTCAAGAGTCGAAAAGGAGTGACCCGGGCTATAGCCGGGCGTTTTGGCCTTAAAGCCAGGCCAACCCGGGCGTTAGTGGGGCGTTTGGCCCCTAAAGCCAGGGTCAGCCTGGCGTTAGTGGGGCGTTAGACCCCTAAAGCCAGGTCTGCCCTGGCGATAAGGGAGCGTTTGGGGCTTAACGCCTGGGTCCCTGTCCGGTCAATTCCGAGTTTTAAAGAGTTTTAAGTGTTTTTCGGTTGGAATAGAAGTCTCCTACATGTTTAGCGTTTATCCCAAACATATAAATAGACCCCAAAACACAACTTGGAAAGAGATAGGCCATTAGAGACAAGACGACTGAGGAATACTACTTAGAGAAGCCAAACATTGATTTTTAGAGCTTTTATTCATTACTTTGTAGTTTAATTATGCAAGTTATTTTAGAGTTGATTAGTATGAGCATGAGTAGATAATTTCTTTAATCTAGGGTTTTGGTGGAACCCGTTGGGGGATAAACTGATTGTGATATTAATATAGTTTTGATTGGTTGATTAATCTCTATTTGTTCAACTACGTTCTTGTTGTAGTTGATTGAAGG
>ML418877.1:0-41704 GCA_005239525.1 Nicotiana knightiana | reverse complement strand
GTTTAACATGTTATATGCCTTACATTTTATGTGCGTTAATGATAAAAATACACTTTTTATGTGCATAATGGAGTCTATTTCATGTGTAGGTGAATTGGAGATGGAAACCGAGCTAAATAGATGTATGAACATCGAAAATACGCTCAAGAATCGAAAAGGAGTGACCCGGGCTATAGCTGGGCGTTTTGGCCTTAAAGCCAGGCCAACCCGGGCATTAGTGGGGAGTTTGGCCCCTAAAGTCAGGGTCAGCCTGGCGTTAGTGGGGCGTTAGACCCCTAAAGCCAGGTTTTCCCTTGCGATAAGGGGGCATTTGGGGCTTAACGCCTGGGTCCCTCTCCGATCAATTCCGAGTTTTAAAGAGTTTTAAGTGTTTCCCGGTTGGAATAGAAGTCTCTTACATGTTTAGAGTTTATCCCAAACATATAAATAGACCCCAAAACACAACTTGGAAAGAGAGAGGCCATTAGAGACAAGAGACGACTGAGGCATACTACTCATAGAAGCCAAACATCGATTTTTACAGCTTTTATTCATTACTTTGTAGTTTAATTGTGCAAGTTATTTTAGAGTTGATTAGTATGAGCATGAGTAGCTAATTTCTTTCATCTAGGGTTTTGGTGGAACCTGTTGGGGGATAAACTTATTGTGATATTAATATAGTTTTGATTGGTTGATTAATCTCTATTTGTTCAACTACGTTCTTGTTGTAGTTGATTGAAGGGCCCTCAATTAGCTGTTCCTATTTATTATGTATCTACTTGAGAGAGAGTGCATATTTAGGTAGTTGTTTGAACAACATCACTCCCGGAGTATAGACGAAATTCATAACCGAGGGTTTAGAAGTTGGATTAGAAATAACGATATTTCAGGTACAATCTAAAATGAACTGTGATGCAATCTAGCTAGCGTAACTTGAGAGAGTGCGTCTAGTAAATTATCATAATTACTTGAGAGAGATTTATGGTAGATAGAGTGTTCATGATTGATAGAGACAACTAATCAAACTATAGGAAGTATCTGAGGAGGAAGTTCACCAACGGGGGAAACCATAGCCTTAGACATTTATCATAATTGTTTACAACACATTTTTTGTAATTGTTTGATATTATTATTGTCAGTAGAATTAGTAAAACATCACCAAGTTATATTCAAAAAGTCTTCAGAGAATTGATTGAGTAAAAGTTGTGTATTCTAAAGACTTGATTGGTACGTAAATTCCCTTTGGGATCGACTCTGGGCATAATATCTCGGATTATATTTGCAACGCCCGCTTAGTCTTTTATAAGACATAGTTGAGCGTGATCAGCTTCCAAGCCCTTCCGTTGACTCCAATGGACGCATGACGCTCCGAAACTACCACATAAATGACAAGACAATGAAAAGTCATCCTAATACTCACAACAAGTTCAAATTATATACTTTCCCAACCCCGCTCAGTGAAATGACCAAAATGCCGTCGGGCCCACGTGCTCGAAAATTCGAAATTTCTCGAAGATACGTTCTACCCATATCCTTACTAACTTAAACATATAATTTAATCAAATATTCATGCTCAATTTGTGGCTAAAATCCGCATTTTCCATATTCTAGGTTTTCTTCAAAGTTTCCCAATTTTCCTACCAATTTCATGCTAAAAAATCTATGCAATATCTTGTATTTGACCTTAGAACCAAGTAGAACAACTTACCTCTTGATGCTTGGTGAAATCCCCCTTGAAAAGCTCTCCAAAATCGCCTAACCCAAATGAGAAATGGGAGAGAAATGGTTCTATTCCGATTTTAAAACATTCTGCCCAGGCACATTTTCGCACCTGCGGTCCAATAGCTGCTCATGCGGCTCCGCACCAGCAGAAAATCCATCGCAGGTGTGGCTCTGACTCAGCCCAGCAAAAATCCTGCTCCTGCGATCCCTCTTCGCACCTGCGATACCGCAGGTGCGAACAAACTCCCGCAACTGCGGTCCCTCAGATCCAGACCCAAAATCTCGCACCTGCGGCCAAATTATCGCGGGTGCGGTTACACCAAATGACAACAATTCTTAATTTCTTCAAATTTCAAATCTTGATCCGTTAACCACCCGGAATCCATCCGAGGCCCTCGGGCCCCCGTCCAATCATACCAACATGTCCCAAAACATAACACGGACTTTCTCGAGCCCTCAAATCACGTCGAACAACGCCGAAATCATGAATCACACTCAAATCCAGTTCTTTAAGAACTTAGAATTTCAAACTTCTACATCCGACGCCGAAACCTATAAAATCACGCCCGATTGACCTCAAATTTTGCGCACAAGTCGTATTCAACATTACGGACCTGTTCCAACTTTCGGAATCGCATTCCAACCTCTATATCAAAACTTCCACCCCCGTTCGGATTTCCTAAAAACCTTCAAATTTCTATCCTTAGCCAAATGACTCCAAAATGACCTACGGACATCCAAATTCACTTCCGATCGCGCTCCCAATTCCAGAATCACCATACGGAACTATTCCCAGACTCGAAATCCCAAACGGACATCAACTTCACTGATATGCACTTCAACCCCAAATTCATGAAATCCTTCTAAAATGCTAACTTCCATAATATACGCCGAAACGCTCCCGTGTTATCCAAAACCCGATCCGGACATACACCCAAGTCCGAAATCATCATACAAACCTGCTGGAACCTTCAAATCCTGATTCAGAGATCGTTTACTCAAAATTCCAATCTTAGTTGATTTCTTCAACTTAAAGCTTCTGAAATGAGTATTTCCTTTCCAAATCAATTCTAAACTTCCTGGAATTCAATTCCGACAATGCTCACGGGTCATAATACCTGAAACAAAGCTGCTCACAACTTCAAACTGATGAACGACGTGCTAGAACTCAAAACGACCGGTCGAGTCTTTACATTCTCCCCCACTTAAACCGACAATCGTCCTCGAACGTGCTAAGACCTTTTCTGGAGTTACCTGAAATCACTGTTTAACATCTCGGGCACCTTCCCGTGCTACCATAACCCAGTCGAGCACAATAGCTTGATCAAATCTGGAGATTTCTTCTTTATCCATATAATAAGCTCTGAATTCATTCAAACACCTGAAATTTCTCTAGCCAGGCCTAGTTTCAATATATATAAGTACTGAATCAACTAGCACACGATATACCAGATCATAACTGCATACCCTTGTTGAATCAGCACCATGCACCGCATAACTCATCGTCTGACCACAACGACGCTCCCTGAACCATATTAGACAAGGTCCACAAATCTGATGCTCCTGATGCACCTCATAACGATTATACAGACATCCTGCTATAATGCTGGCGATACAACCACAACGGAGGGAATGCGCAGAAATTCACACTCAACTGCAGAGTTAACAATCCTTCAGTACCTTATCTTGACTAGAATCGTCACTTTCCTTATGAACCTGACTGATGGTATTTGTTCCTTAATATACACTTCACATAACCTTATCACACTAATCTCTGATCCTATAATCGCGTCTCACCCAACACGAACTGCTTAGATAGCAAGTCAACCCAAACATGGCTAACAGCCTCACATGATACTGCATCGCCCAATAGGCCATAACTCGAACATGATAATAAGAAACGACTCAGGACGGAACTACTCAGCTCACGCAACTGATATGAATTCTTACCAGAAAATAGGAAATAAAACACAATAAAAGAAATACATATTAACCCTTCTCATCATCACACTGTTGCGGCGTGCAACCCGATCCGAATAACATACCCGTGGCGACGTGCCACCCGATCCACACATAAAATTTACATAAGAAGATATATATACGGAGCTGATTCGCTCACTATTACGAATTAGTGAATAACGATCACAAGCACGCTAAGTGAATAATACCATCCTGGGAAGGCTGATAAGCCATAGGCTACAAAGCTCAAGCACAACTGAGGTGGGATATATATACATATACTCTGGATCTCAAGAGCTACCCTGCTCACATAACATCCCCGCTACGCGGGACCTCCACACATGAGAGATTATCAAGTCGTTTCACAACTAGTACGGCACAATCACAATAACATATAAATTTTACGAAGACGGAACAACACCAGTTGTTCTATTCCTTTCCATGAAAAGCGCTCCACTGAAAGGAACATGCATGGCTCATACGAAGCCCATAATCATATATAAATCCATCCACAAACACCGAGCTACCTTGCTCGTACCAAACTTAGCTATTAGCTTTTACCTATGTCCACATTAACCCTACTTTTTCTCATAATACACGAGAACAACCGTCATCACCGGGACTAACACCCCATAATCCATAATCAACTGAACCAAACGCCCTCCAGGCATAAATTCTAAATTGAGCAATATTGCACTTATTCATACTCAGTCTAAATCTGAAATCCATTAAGTGACCACAGGTCACACTTTCTAGAATCTTTTCGCGATCATGCTTCCACGACCTTCCACACAAGGCAACAAGTCTGCCCATCCATAACACCGACCACACTAAGGCCGCAAGAAACATCAAGAACCCATGACCAGGGTACAAAGCTTCTTTCACCGAATATCAAATCTCAGGTGATACTGAAGATAACACCAGCTTACACTGAACTTTCAAGTCACTTGGCCTTGCTCTTCCGAGATCATGACACCCTTATAAACATCAAACCTAAATCTCGATTCCAGTTACATACTACTTCCCGCACTTAACATACCAACATGAGGTAGCACAAGAATTCCATCATAACTTTCAAACCACCAATAGGTGAACAATTCATCATATAGAAACTTTTTACTTAACTCAATTCGAGAGTGCCATCTCATCACACGAGTGAATTCCCATTATCACCCAAATCATGCAAATCTTAAGTGGTAGTCTATACCACCATAACCCTTTCGGGATCTGCCTATACCTGAAAGGCTATAGCACTCAAGTGCTCCTACATAGAATCCGTTACGGCGATCGACAAACCCCGCACACACCGGCACAAACCACATGCATAACCAAATCACATCAAAGGAACCGATCACTGCCCAAAAATGCGCCATTTCAACCATGGCTAATCAATTTATTTTCTTTTAATCATCTTTAATTGCCTCAGGAATAATGACAACTTCCTTCAACCCATAGCAAACTCAAACCTCACTCATCCCGAGTGACCTTGATTCACGAGACCATGCTGCCCAAATCCCTCAACCCGTCTCATAACCTTCTGATAATCTTTTCTTCAATCCGGAGTCTATTTCTCTCACTCGTCCAATATTATCGTGCATGTTGAAACATATCATAGAACATTCCAACCATCCTCCTCTTTCTCAGAAATTATTCTACAAAACCTCGATTCTCAACCATATTGCTGCTTGAAATCTTTAATTGCCGCATTCTTAAATTTTGAACTCACTAGTACCGCTATTGAGAGTCACCCACTCTGACTGGCCCCGAATACAATCACCCCAAGGCCCTCCTATCACAACACATTTTTCAATGAAACACGTGACTGAGTCACTATCCTTACAACTCGCCCATGCCTTAAGCATAAATTCTGAATCTCCCAAAGCCTAACCCTGATCTGACAAGGCCAACTTTTGCACATATTCATCAAATCCCACACACAATTACCATTTTACTCCTTTTTCCTTGGCTTAAATAACTTTCCTACACACCTACAATCCTCAACCCCATGAGAAGACAATCCTACAACCCAACTGCAGATGGTGGGACTCCCCCACTTATCCCGAAGCTACTCCTTGCACCACTCTAGACCCTGCTGAGATCCTTCCTCCTCTAATAACACGATCTTGCTCAGCCAATCCGTCCAAATCTTCCAAATTCTCTTGTTAGCACTCCCTAAATACTCGAATTCTCTAGCATCATTCACACATTCTAACTCCTACCGACTAGCCACTAGGACCCCTTACAGAACCTGCCAACCCCGCCATTGCTAACCTATCCCCAGAAGACAACCCACCTGTGGAAATCACTAGCGGACACCTTCCAAAGACGTTGAAAGCACGCTCTCTGCGACTTCAATATCCCATCCTATTCCCTGCTTCATTTACCAGCTTACTAGTCCGTCCCCATCCTATGCCCTGCTTCACCATGACTTCAAGCTCTCCGAAGATTATCCTTATCTAGCTGCCTTCGTTATCAACACTTATCTAGTGCTGAACCACCGCACCTCACGATCTCTGCCAACCATTTTCTTCCATACTTCTTCTCGATACTTTGACCCCAAAAAATTGAAGAAACCATAGCACCGACAAACTTGACACATTCCATTCGATCAATGACAACAACTACACGTCACAGGTGCATACCTCATCTCAGTTGAAGATACCAAGTTTTACTACTTTATCAATCCCAACCAGACCATTCATAACCCAAAATACCATTCCTCTGCCGGCACAATAGCACTGAAATCTCGAAATCACACTTTGAGGAGACCCCCCTTCAAACCGTTCACCTTCCCCAACATACGGGCAAACATTTTATCATTATAACGACATTGCACGACGATCAATTGCAAACATCTTCACTACATGAGCACAGCCTTAAGGCTCCTAGAAACACAGCTACTGAGCTGAAACAACATATTACCCTTTCACAGGGCCATAACAACAACCACGACTATTTACATATGGAAGCATCTCGAATTACATTTGTAGCACCATTCCCATTTCTCAAATTCCCGATCCATAGCAAGCGCTTCGCGACGCGTAAGATTGAGTAGGAATGAACATAGGAATAAGCCTCAAAGGAATCAACTCGCACGATGAAGAATTAAGAAGGGAAGTACTCCTAATAGCCCTTTAGCCTCTCGAAGATAAGTATAGACGTCTCCGTACCGATCTGCAAGACTCTACTAGACTTGCTCATGACTCGTGAGACCTACGGGAACCTAGCGCTCTGATACCATGTTGTCACGACCCAAAATCCATAGGTCGTGATGCCGCCGGACACCACTGTCAAGCAAGCCAAATCCTTAAATTAATTGAATATATTCGTGTTTTAACATTTTCGAAACGGATACCTTTTCTTGCATTTCATAATCAAGTAAGTAAATTTTCGTAAATTAAATATGACAGCAAATAAATTCTGTTATTTAAAAACAGTGATCTAAAATTTCCAATAAAACAATTATCCCAATACATATCCCAGAACCCGGTGTCACAAGTACATGAGCTATTTCTAAGGATTTTACATATATTACAAAGCCTGTTTGAAATACAACTGGAAAAGGAAATTTAAAATGAAATAGATACAGTATGAAGGTTACTCTGTCAGCTGCGGATCGCCTCCGGAAGGTGCAGCTCACCCGAGTCTCCAAATCCTCCACCTTTTCTATGTAAGTACATGTGCAATAAAATGCACAGCAAGTGTAGTATGAGTACAAAATCAACGTGTACTCAGTAAGTCACCCACCTAACCTCAGAGAGGTAGCGACGAGAGGTCAATTTAGACACTTACTAAAGGTCCATTTAAGATATTTAAGAGTGACACAAAGCAAGGTTTTTTTTATCATAGGCAGTTTATAAAACAGGATTTAAACATCCTTCAGTTTCGTTCATATTTAACACTTTATCTCTTCGTCATATTCACAATTAGTCAACATGTGATTTAATCAGATAACAATAAATCAACGGAAGGAACAACTTCTTTCAAAAAGTCTTTTTAGCAACTTTAAGTCTTTGATATTTCAATCGACAAATTTAACATTTCAGGCCAATAATCAGGCAAATCTCATAGCAACTATGCAGCAAATATTATGCGCAAGCAAATGCCGAGGGTCGAATGGCACGGACCAACAATAATAAACTGTGCACTGCCGAGGGGTCGACCGGCTCAAACCATAGATGCATCTATCTGCCCCGCTCGCGAATTGATCATGCGACATGGTTAACATAATACGGCTAGCCAGCTCGCGAATAATACATGCGACTCAGGTGCTCATATGAATACATACACAAATACTGGGTCCTCCTGCTCGTGAATCACTCAAGCGACTCAGGCACCCAACCTTTCACATATCCACACAATAAATTCATATTTTTATCAAGAAAACTGTTTTTCTCAGGAATGTGGAAAAATATTTATTAAAAGAGATATGAAATATAGGTTTTGAAATCTTTATTTTTGAAACTCATTTGTCAAATGTAGTGATACTCAAGGATACAATCCAGTCCAGGTACACATATATTCACAGCGGAAACAAATTCTCTTTTTAGGAGATTAAAAATATGATCTCTAGCTTTCTTTTAAACATTTAATTACGTTTTTGGTCATATTAGCAGTCCAATGATACAGGCAGGGTTACAGGTACACACATAAAGCATGCTAGTGGGTCCTAGGCTACCCGGACATGGCATAATAGTAGCTACGCACGGACTCCCCTCACCTCGTGCGTACGTATCCCCCTAAGATAATAGCATGTAGTGAATTATTTCACCTAGGGGGACGATTCTCCCTCACAAAGTTAGAAAGGAGACTTACCTTGCTCCGAAATTCCAACACCGGCTTCCAAGCCCTTCTGATGACTCCAACGGACGCATGACGCTCCGAAACTACCACATAAATGAAAAGGCAATGAAAATTCATCCGAATACTCACAACAAGTTAAAATTATATACTTTCCCAACCCCGCTCAGTGAAATGACCAAAATGCCCTCGGGCCCACGTGCCCGAAAATCCAAAATTTCTCGAAGATACATTCTACCCATAGCCTTACTAACATAAATATATAATTTAATCAAATATTCATGGTCAATTCATGGCTAAAATCCGCATTTTCCATATTTTAGGTTTTCTTCAAAGTTTCCCAATTTTCCTACCAATTGCATTTCTTAATTTCTTCAAATTTCAAATCTTGATCCGTTAACCACCCGGAATCCACCCGAGGTCCCCGGGACCCCATCCAATCATACCAACCTGTCCCAAAACATAACACGGACTTTCTCGAGCGCTCAAATCACGTCGAACAATGCCGAAATCATAAATCGCACTCAAATCCAGTTCTTTAAGAACTTAGAATTTCAAACTTCTACATCCGACGCCGAAACCTATCAAATCACGCCCGATTGACCTCAAATTTTGTGCACAAGTCATATTCAACATTACGGACCTGCTCCAACTTTCGGAATCGCATTCCGACCTCTATATCAAATCTTCCAACTCCGGTCGGATTTCCTAAAAACCTTCAAATTTCTATTGTTAGCCAAATGACTCCAAAATGACCTACGGACATCCAAATTCACTTCCGATCACGCTCCCAATTCCAAAATCACCATACGGAGCTATTCGCAGACTCAGAATCCCAAACGGACATCAACCTCACTGATATTCACTTCAACCCCAAATTCATGAAATCCTTCTAAAATGCTAACTTCCATAATATACGCCGAAACACTCCTGGGTCATCCAAAACCCGATCTGGACATACACCCAAGTCCGAAATCATCATATGAATCTGGCGGAACCTTCAAATCCTGATTCGGAGATCGCTTACTCAAAATTCCAATCTTAGTTGATTTCTTCAATTTAAGGCTTCTGAAATGAGAATTTCCTTTCCAAATCAATTCTAAACTTCCTGGAATTCAATTCCGACCATGCTCACGTGTCATAATACCTGCAACAAAGTTGCTCACGACTTCAAACCGTTGAATGACGTTCTAGAACTCAAACAATCAGTCGGGTCGTTACAATAAGTGAACTCAATCCCGCTCCCTCTCAAGGTAAACAATAAACATAAATCAATAACAATATCAACAAGGCATTATATAAGCCTAAAACTGCCCGGACATAGGCATAGCTAGTATCCACGTACGGACTCTCCTCACCTCGTGCGTATGTAGCCCCCACGAATAGAAGCACATAACATTTTAGTCCACCTATGGGGTTAATTCCCTCTTACAATGTTAGAAAGGAGACTTACCTCGCTCCGAAGTTCCATAACCGGCTCCCAAGCCCTTCCGACAACTCAATTCGATGCACAACGCTCCAAAACTAGTCAATAATCATGCAAATCCATAAATCTATGCTCAATTACTCATAACAATCCAATTTATAACAATTCCTACCCTGATCGCAAATTTGATAAAAATCACCCTCGAGCCCACGTGCCCGGATTCCAAAACTTTTCGAAAATAAAGTTTACCCATAACCTCATGAACTCAAATATATAATTTATTCCCAATTCCATGCCCAAATTTGTGCCCTAAATCCAAAAATATAAATTTCTATATCTTCTACCCAAAACCACAATTTCCATGTTCAAATCCATATGAAATCATGTATTTAACTTAATACTTGCAAGAAATACTTACCTCATAGAAGATAATGAATTCCCCTCTCTTCAAAGGCTCCAAGATTGCCGAACCAAGTGAGAAATGAGTGAAAAAAGGCCAAATCCCATCTTAAAATACATACTGCCTAGCAATTCTTCATACCTGCAGTGCACCAGCCGCACCCGCGGCTCCGCACCTGCGGAATTTCCATCGCAGGTGCGGTTTCCCTCAAGCTCGGTGAATTCTGCTTCTGTGGATTAACTTCCGCACCTGCGCCCCCAGGCTGCCTCTCTCGATCTCGCACCTGCGACTCTTCTTCCGCAGGTGTGGTCCCGCATTTGTGATGAAATAACCGTATATGCGGCCGACGCCTACCCAGCAAAATTCCGCATCTGCGAGCCTGATGGAAACTTCAAATCCCAATTTCGAAAACAAGAATTCACTTTACAATTCAACTCCAAAATTCCCGGAATTCAATTCCGACCATGCAAACAAGTCATAATACCTGAAGTGAAGCTACTCATGGCCTTAAACTACTGAACGACGCGCTAGATCCCAAAACGACCGGTCGGATCGTTACAAATGTGTTCATGGAATTGAACATCCCTAGACACAAAACAAGTTTTGGAGACAAGATTGTATAGTTTGCAACCCTTCTTAGCAAAGGGATATCCTAGAAAGACACAAGGAATAGACCTAGCGTCAAAATTCTCCCTATGAATCTTAGGAACAGTAACATAGCATAAGCAGCCAAAAGTCCTAAGGTGAGCATAGGATGGGGCAGAACCATAAAGCAATTCAAAAGGGGTTTTATTCTTTAAATGGGGAGAAGAGAATCTGTTAAATGAGATATGTGGAAGTTAAAATGCAGTCCCCCTAGAAAGAGATAGGGAGCTTAGATTGAAATAATAAATCTCTAGCAGTCTCAAGTAAATGCCTATGCTTCCTTTCTACTGCACCATTCTATTGTGGACTATGGGGACAGGTGGTCTGATGAATGATGCCTTTAGTAGAAAAAAATGTGGAACCAATTGAACTAGAACCTAGCTCAAAAGCATTATCATTTCGAACTATTTTAACAGAAGTATGAAAGTGAGTTTCAACCATAGCAATGAAAGCTTTAAGTAAATCAAAAGTATTGCTCTTAGCACCCATCAAGTGAGTCCAAGTAGCTCTAGAATAGTCATCCACAGTGGTGAGAAAATACTTAACATCATGGGAGGTAGGAGAGTGATAAGGACCCCAGGTATCAATGAGGATTAATTGGAAAGGATTAGAGGAGTGAATGGTCCTATCACGGAAAGGAAGTCACGCCTGCCTAGCTAGAGGGAAAATAGGACAAGTAAATGATTGTTTAGAGGAAAAAGAGGGACTGAGAACAGAAATCCCTTTCATTCTAGAGAATGGTATATGAAAAAGTCTAAAATGCCAAAAAATATCCATTTTATTAGAAAGAGTAGGTGCAGAATTACAAGAAGAAGCAATAGATGTACCAAAACCATTACATTCAGAAGAAGAAACAGGAAATACAAAAGCAGAATTGGGAACACATATTTCAGGACTAATCATAGGGACTTAGAGCTTGTAGAGTCCATTGTCAAGTTTACCAAGAGCCAGTGGCTTCTTCAGGGAAGGGCCCTGTAACACACATAAAATCTAGTAATGTGCAATGCCATCAAAATGTTCAACCAATTGATGAACAGAAATCAGGCTGTATTGAAAACTAGGAACATAAAGGACATTGTGGAGAGTGAAATTGGGAAACAAAGTTAAAGAACCACAGTTTCTCACTTTAACTTTGTAACCATTAGGAAGAGAAACAAGACAAGGAACAGTACGATATTGAATGTTGAAAAGAAAAGATTTAAGAGAGGTCATATGATCAGATGCCCCAGAATCAATAATCCAATCAGAAATACCGACTTTGGAGAATAAAGCAGGATTAACAATTACACTGTGAGTGGATACCCTACAAGCAAAATGTGCAGATGCCATGAGAGAGTGAGAAGAGTCAGGAGTAACATGAGTTTGTTGCAGAAGTTGAATCAGCTGGAGCATTGGTCTTCTGTCAAAGCCAGGTGTGATGACCCAAAGGTCATCTCTCATTTTTACAAGTCAAAACGGTGTTCAAAGGCCTTGAAAACCTCCTTTTATTTCACCTCGTTTTGCGTACACAGCTCGGGCGTATATCCGGGAAGCTTTCATATGAAAAAACTGAGAAAAATGCTAGTTTCTCCTTTAAAATTGAATTTAAGTTGACTTCGGTCAACATTTTGGGTAAACGGACCTAGACCCATGATTTGACGGTTCCGGAGGGTCTTTAGGAAAATATGGGACTTGGGCGTACACCCGGAAATGAATTTTTGAAAGAAATTGTTTCACTGAAATTATAAGAGTTTTTGGAAATGTTTTTATGTTTGAAATTTATGGTATCGGGCTCGTGTTTTGGTTCCGGAGCCCGATACAGGTTCAATATGATATTTATAACATGTGTGTAAAATTTGGTAAACGGAGGTCGTTTGACGTGATTCGGACCCACGATTGTAAATTTTGATACTTTGAAAGTTTTGGAAGTTTTCTTTGATTTTTATGATAAATTCATTGTTTAAGATGTTATTTTGGCGATTTGATCGCACGAGTAAGTCCGTAGGATATTTTTGAGGTTATGTACATATTTGTTTTGGAGCCCCGAGGGCTCGCGTGAATTTCGGATTGGCGTCGGGGTATTTTTAGACTCAAAAATCTGGTGTTTAACTGTTGTTGCGGTGTCCAGGCATTTGCCCTATACGAAAACATGGGATTCCATGCGAACGCAATGCATACGTAGGGAGGGGGTTGGCTAGCATTGTGCGAACGCACCACACCAGGTGCGAATGCGGAGCATAGGATCCTTGCTCTACGCGAACACACACAGGGGGATCCGAACGCATTGCTTAGAGAGGGGGATGGGGGATGGGTAGGTTGTATACGGTGTGAATGCACCACTGAGGTCGCGATCGTGTAGGGTGGGGGAAGGGTAACTATGCGATCACATAGGTCCTGTCGCGAATGCATAGGTTTAAATGCTGCCCAGTGATTTTTAAAAATAGAACCCATACGAGATTAAACCATAATTTTATAACTTCTTCTTCCAAACTCCAAATTGGGTGATTTTTGAAAGGGAACTTCACTACAAATTCATAGGTATGTAATCTTAGACTCATTTTCTTCCATTTCCATTAACACCATTAGATTTTTAGGCCTAAATCATGTTCTTAAGCGTAGAAAATTAGGGATTTGGGTAGAGGTAGGGATTTTTGTATAATTGGAATTTAGACCTCGTTTTGGGGTCGGATTTGAAGACTAATTACATATTCGGGCTCATGGGTGAATGGGTGATCGGGTTTTGGTCCGAACCTCGTGTTTAGACCAAGCGGGCCCTGGGTCGATTTTTGACTTTTTGGGAAGAATGATAGGAAATATGTAATTAAGTATTGGAATTGAATTATTTAGCGTTTATTGATGTTATTGAGTCAATTATTTCTAGATACAATCGATTTGGAGTCGAGTTCAAAAGGAAAAGCGGTGATTGGGGCGTGATTTGGTTGTGGAAGTCGAGGTAAGTGTTTGGCCTAACTTTAGCTTGAGGGAATAGGTGTTGAGTCTTATTTGTTATGTTTTTATACCATGTTCAATGTATAGGTGAGGTGACGAGTACCTATAGGTTGGTGTCAAGCATGCACATGAGTCGGAAATTATGAATTATATGATTTTCATTGATATTTACTATGTTATAGCTTGAATTTCACTTTAGTGGTTGTTCATTCGGTGGAAATTCTTGGTAATGGAAATTGTTGAGTATTTGTTCTGTTAAGGGATCTTATGTAAAGATATGTACTTGAGCGAGATTGGTTATAGCTGTGTCCCTTGCCGGGATAGTGATATTTTTACTGTTGTTCCCTTGCCGGGATGTTATGATTTATGATTCATATTGTTGATTTTTACTTGCTAAAATTCTACTATTTATATTGTTTGGGTGAGGAAGAGTGTAAAGCACGAAGGGTGATGTGGTGTATTGATTCTTGTGAGGAAGAGTGTAAAGCACGAAGGGTGATGCCGTGTATTGATTATTGTGAGGATAAGAGTGTAAAAGCACGAAGGGTGATGTCGTGCCATGTTATGATATTAAAAGAACGAAGGGTGATGCCGTGTATTGATTATTGTGAGGATAAGAGTGTAAAAGCACGAAGGGTGATGTCGTGCCATGTTATGATATTAAAAGAACGAAGGGTGATGCCGTGCCATTTCTATTTATTATTTGGTGAGGATGAGAGTAAAAGCACGAAGGGTGATGTCGTGCAATGTTTTCTCTGTGATTGTTATCTCCTGCTGTTACTTAGATAATTGAACTGTTGTCTTATTTCGTTATTTCTGTTATCTGATATTGTTTTCCCCCAGCATGTTTCCCCTTTTTCCCTTGTACTTAACTTGTTATTCTTGTTGATATTATTTCTTCGGAATATTATTAAATTGCACAGGTTGTCTTGATTGTCGTGCCCTAGCCTCGTCATTACTTCGCCGAGGTTAGGATCGACACTTACTCAGTACATGGGGTCAGTTGTACTGATTCTACACCTGCACATCTTTTGTTGTGCAGATCCCGGACAGGACCCTTTGGACATTAGAGCTAGGAGGCTGCCTTCAGTCCAGTCGGAGACCCCGAGGTAGTCCTGTAGCCGTATGCAGGCCTTGGTGTCCCCTTCTATTTCATTTGTATTTTGTTCTGGATATTCCAGAAACAGATGTATTTACTTTTGTTCAAACCCCTTACTTGTAGTATTCGTAGATAGTCCGTGAAAAAATGACACCAAGTTCTGGGAGTTGTTATTATGGGTTTTGTCATAGTATCTAAAAAGGTTGTTAGATTATATTTCTTCCGCACTTTTATTTCTGCTGATCTTGTATGTCACTAACTAATTGCAAAAAATATAGAAATAATATAGAATAACTGGTAACGTTGGCTTTCCTAGCGGGTTCAATGTTAGGCGCCATCACGGTCCCGACAGTGGGAAATTCGGGCTGTGACAAGTTGGTATCAGAGCACTAGGTTGCATAGGTCTCACAATTCATGGACAAGCTTAGTAGGGTCTGAGGGATTGGTACGGAGACGTTTGTGCTTATCCCCTAGGGGCTACAGAGCTAGGAATGACTTCACATCTATTATTCTCTGTCGTGCGATTGAATTCTCAATGCTAACTGAATTTTTACTCTATTCTCTCGCAGATGCCGAGAACACTTGCTTCTTCATCCATTGATCAGCAGCCCGAGCATCCCGTTGCAGCTCCTATGAGGGGCCGAGGTCGTGCTGGAGGCCGAGGCAGTGGCAGATCTCAGCCCAGTGGCGGAGCCTCAGGTAGAGTTTGTTGATGAGGTTCCTGCCCAGATAGTTCCGGTTGGGCCAACTCAGGTCCCCGAGGGGTTCATTGCCACCCCAGTACTTCAAGATGCTCTGGTCCATCTAGTGGGCCTCATGGAAAGTGTCGCTCAGGCAGGTTTGCTTCCTGCAGCACCAGCCATCTCTTAGGCCGGGGGAGGAGCCCAGACTCCCGCTACTCGCACTCCGGAGCAGTTGGCTCCTCAGTTTCAAACTCCAGTAGCTCAGCCAGCTGGGGTAGTTCAGCCGAGTATTTTGGCTCAAACCGGTGATGGAGCAGTTATGTCTGCTGATGCTTTGTGGAAGTTGGACAGGTTCACCAAGCTTTTCACTACTACTTACAGCGGTGCAGCTTTAGAGGATCCGAGGATTACTCAGATAGTTGCTATGAGGTCCTTCGGAACATGGGGATCGTGGAGACCAATGGGGTCGATTTTGCTATTTCTCGCCTTTCTGGTCCCGCCAAGACTTGGTGGAGGGATTATTTCTTGACCAGACTAGCTGGATCTTCGCCTTTGTGTTGGGCCCAGTTCTCCGATTTGTTCTTGGAGAAGTTTCTTCCAGTCACCAGAGAGAGGATCTCCGGAGGCAGTTTGAGCGTCTCCAGCAGGGTTCTATGACAGTTACACAGTGTGAGACCCGATTCATCACCTTGGCCCGACATGTTATCATGATACTCCCCACCGAATGAGAGAAGGTGAGGAGTTTTATTGAAGGGCTAGCTCAGCTGATTAGACTACAGATGGCTAGAGAGACAGGTAGTGATTTTTCATTTCAGGAGGCGGTCAATGTGGCCAGGCGAGTCGAGATGGTCTTACTGCAGGGTAGTGGTCAGGAGTCTAGCAAGAGGCCTCATCATTTTGGCCGGTTCAGTGGTGCCTCATCTGGAGGAAGGGATTCTTTTGGCAGGGGTCATCCTCCTAGACCCTTTCAGTCAGCACTGCAGGTATCTCGCAGTGCACCACCAGCTCCTATCAGTGCACCGCAGCTCCAGTGTTTTCAGAGTGGTTACTCCGATCCGCAGGGACAGTTTTAGGGCCAGCAATCTCAGCAGCCGATATCTTGTTATACTTGTGGTGGCCCGGGGCACACTGCTAGATTTTGCCCCCGAGCCTCTGGTGGTTCTCAGCACCAGGGTTTCCGTGCTATGATTCCCGCACCAGGTGCTCCACCACCCCCTCAGCCAGCTAGGGGTGGAGGTCGAGGTCCAGAGGTGGAGGCCAGACAGTTAGAGGTGGAGGTCATGCTACTAAAGGTAGATATCAACCCGCAGTAGGTCGACCCAGGGATGTTCGGATTGGTGGGCCACAGCCCCGATGTTATGCTATTCCCGCCAGGCCTGAGGCTGAGGCCTCCAATGCAGTCATTACAGGTATGGTTTCAGTTTGCAGCAGGGATGCTTCGGTTTTATTTGACCCAGGATATTCCTACGTGTCCTCATATTTTTCTCTTTATCTGATTATGCCTTGTGATTCCTTGAGTACTCCTGTATATGTATCTACACCGGTGGGTGATTCTATTGTGGTAGATCGAGTCTACCGTTCATGTATAGTGGTTATCGGTGGTCTTGAGACCAGAGTAGATCTTCTACTCCTTGATATGGTTGATTTCGATGTTATTTTGGGGATGGATTGGTTGTCCCTCTATCATGCTATTCTGGATTGTGATGCCAAGACTGTGACCTTGGCCTTGCGGGAGTGCCTCGATTGGAGTGGAGAGGGGCTCCCGGCCATTCTTCCATCAGGGTTATCTCATGTATGAAGGCTCAGCGCATGGTTGAGAAGGGGTGTTTCTCCTATGTGGCTTATGTTCGTGATTCTAGTGCCGAGTTTCCTTCTATGGAGTCTGTGCCCATAGTCCGTGAGTTTCCAGAGATATTCCCTGCGGACCTGCCGGGTATGCCACCCAACAGAGATATTGACTTTTGCATTGATTTGGTTCAGGGCACTCAGCCCATTTCTATTCCGCCGTATCGTATGGCCCCGTCAGAGTTCAATGAGTTGAAAGAATATTTGTAGGATTTTCTTGATAAAAGCTTCATTAATCCTAGTGTCACGCCTTAGGGTGCGTCGGTGTTGTTTGTTAAGAAGAAGGATGGGTCGATGAGGATGTGTATAGATTATCGACAATTGAACAAGGTTACCATCAAGAATAAGTATCCATTTCCACGGATCGATGATTTGTTTGATCAGCTTCAGGGTGACAAGGTATTTTTGAAGATCGATTTGAGATCCGGCTACCATCAGTTGAGGATTAGGGCATCCGATGTCCCTAAGACAGCTTTCCGCACTCGGTACGGGCATTATGAGTTCTTAATGATGTCATTCGGGTTGACAAATTCCTCAGCAGCTTTTATGGACTTGATGAACTGAGTGTTCAGGCCTTATCTGGATTCCTTCGTGATTGTCTTCATTGATGGTATTCTGATTTATTCCCGCAGCGGAGGAGCACGAGCAGCACCTTCGAGTCGTTCTTCAGACTTTGAAGGACAGTCAGTTGTATGCTAAGTTTTCTAAGTGTGAGTTCTGGTTGAGTTCAGTTGCATTCCTGGGTCATGTTATATCAGCAGAGGGTATCCAGGTGGATCCCAAGAAGATTTCAACAGTCAAGGATTGGTCTAGGCCCACATCAGCTACACAGATTCGGAGTTTCTTGGGCTTAGCAGGCTACTATTGTCTGTTTGTGGAGGGTTTTTCATCAATTGCATCCCCGATGACCAGGTTGACTCAGAAGGGTGCCCAGTTCAGGTGGTCAGATGAGTGTGAGGCGAGCTTTCAGAATCTTAAGACAGCCTTGACCACGGCACCGGTGTTGGTTTTGCCCTCGGGTTCAGGGCCATATACTGTGTATTGTGATGCATCTCGGGTTGGACTTGGTGCAGTGTTGATGCAGGATGGAAAGGTTATTGCATATGTTTCGTGTCAGTTCAAGATCCACGAGAAGAATTATCCAGTTCATGATTTGGAGTTAGCAGCCATTGTTCACGCGTTGAAGATTTGAAGGCGTTATTTATATGGCGTGTCTTGTGAGGTGCTCACGGATCACAAGAGTTTGCAATATTTGTTCAAGAAGAAGGAGTTGAATTTGAGGCAGAGGAGATGGTTGGAGCTATTGAAGGACTATGATATCACCATCTTATATCATCTGGGGAAGGCCAATGTGGTGGCCGATGCTTTGAGTAGGAAGTCAGCAAGCATGGGTAGTCTTGCTTATATTCCGGTCAGAGAGAGGCCACTTGCTTTGGATGTTCAGGCTTTATCCAATTCGATTCGTGAGATTGGATGTTTCTGAGCCCAGCCCTATTCTAGCTTATACAGTTGCTCCTTCTTCATTATTTGATCGTATTCGAGACTGGCAGTATGGTGATCCTTATTTGTGTGTCCTCAGGGATACGGTCCGGCACAGAGATGTCAAGCAGGTTATAGCTGGTGATGATGGAGTTTTACGGATGCAGGATCATATTTGTGTACCCAATGTGGATGGACTCCGTGAATTGATATTAGAGGAGGCCCATAGTTCTCGGTATTTTATCCATCTGTGCACCGCAAAGATGTACCAGGATTTGCGGCAGCATTATTGGTGGCGGAGGATGAAGAAAGATATTGTGGCATATGGAGCACGGTGCTTGAACTGTCAGCAGGTTAAGTACGAGCACCAGAGACCCGGTGGATTGATGCAGCAGATTGAGATTCCTAAGTGGAAGTGGGAGTGTATCCCTATGGACTTCGTTGTTGGACTCCCACGGACTCAGAGGAGGTTCGATGCAGTATGGGCCATTGTGGATAGGCTGACCAAGTCAGTGCATTTCATTCCTATGGAAGTTTCCTATTCTTCGGAGAGATTGCTAGAGATCTACATTAGGGAGATTGTTCACCTTCATGGTGTGCCCGTGTTTATTATTTCTGACCGAGGTACGCAGTTTACCTCGCACTTCTGGAGGGCAGTTCAGCGTGAGTTGGGCATGAGGGTTGAGTTGAGCACAGTATTTCATCCTCAGATGGACGGACAGTCCGAGCGTACTATTCAGATTTTGAAGGATATGTTACGAGCCTGTGTCATTGACTTTGGAGGCTCTTGGGATCATTTCTTGCCATTAGCCGAGTTTTCCTACAACAACAACTATCAAATCGAGCATTCAGATGGCTCCTTATGAGGCATTATATGGTAGGCAGTGTCGGTCGTCGGTTGGGTGGTTTGAGCCGAGAGAGGCTTGGTTGTTGGGTACGGAGTTAGTGTAGGATGCCTTGGATAAGGTTAAGATCATTCAGGATAGACTTCGTACAGCACATTCTAGGCAGAAGAGTTATGTCGACCGCAGAGTTCGCGATTTGGCATTCATGGTTGGGGAACGGGTATTGCTTCGGGTATCGCCCATGAAGGGCGTGATGAGATTTGGGAAGAAGGGCAAGCTAAGCCCTAGATTCATTGGTCCATTTGAGATTCTTGACAGAGTGGGAGAGGTGGCCTACAGACTCACGTTGCCACCGAATTTATCAGCTGTGCATCCGGGGTTTCATGTGTCTATGCTTCGGAAGTACCACGGAGATCCAACCCACGTGTTAGATTTCAGCAGTGTCCAGTTGGACAAGGATTTGACCTATGAGGAGGAGTCCGTCGCCATATTAGACCGGCAAGTTTGTCAGTTGAGATCGAAGAGTTATCCTTCGATTCGTGTCCAGTGGAGAGGTCTGCCTACCGAGGCAGCTACCTGAGAGTCCGAGTCCGATATGCAGAGTCGATATCCCCATCTTTTCCCAGATTCAGGTATTTTTCTATGTCCGTTCGAGGACGAACAGTTATTTTAGAGGTGGAGAATGTGATGACCCGAAAGTCATCTCTCATTTTTAAAGTCAAAACGGTGTTCTAAAACCTTGAAAACCTCCTTTTATTTCACCTTGTTTTGCGTGTGCAGCCCGGGCATATATCAGGGAAGCTTTTATATGAAAACTGAGAAAACTGCTAGTTTTGCCTTTAAAATTGAATTTAAGTTGATTTCGGTCAACATTTTGGGTAAACGGATCCATACCCGTGATTTGACGGTCCCGGAGGGTCCGTAAGAAAATATGGGACTTGGGCGTATGCCCGAAATCGAATTCCGAGGTCCCAAGCCCGAGAAATGAATTTTTGAAAGAAATTGTTTTACTGAAATTATAAGAGTTTTTGGAAATTTGGTTATATTTGAAATTTATGGTATCGGGCCCGTGTTCTGGTTTCGGAGACCGGTACAGGTTCAATATGATATTTATAACATGTCTCTAAAATTTGGTAAGAAACAGAGGCCGTTTGACATGATTCGAACCCACGGTTGTAAATTTTGATACTTTGAAAGTTTTGGAAGTTTTCTTTGTTTTTTATGGTAAATTATTTTTTTAAGATGTTATTTTGGCAATTTGATCGCACGAGTAAGTCCGTAGGATGTTTTTGAGGTTATGTGCATATTTGGTTTTGGATCCCCGAGGGCTCGGGTGAGTTTCGGATTGGCGTCGGGTTATTTTTAGACTCAAAAAATCTGGTGTGTAACTGTTATTGCTGGTGTCCAAGGATTTTCCCTATGCGAACGCAATGCATACGCGGGGAGGGGGGTTGGTTAGCATTGTGCGAACGCACCACACCAGGTGCGAACGCGGAGCACGGGATCCTTGCTCTACGCAAATGCACACAGGGGGATGCGAACGCATAGCTTAGAGAGGGGGATAGGGGCTGGGTAGGTTGTATACAGTGTGAATGCACCACTGATGTCGTGATTGCATAGGGTGGGGGAAGGGTAACTATGCGATCGCATAGGTCTTGTCGCGAACGCATAGCTCTAAATGCTTCCCAGTAATTTTTAAAAACAGAACCCATACGGGATTAAACCATAATTTCATAACTTCTTCTTCTAAACTCCAAATTGGGCAATTTTTGAAAGGAAACTTCACTACAAATTCATAGGTATGTAATCTTAGACTCATTTTCTTCCATTTCCATTAACATCCATTATATTTCTAGGCCAAAATCATGTTCTTAAGGGTAGAAAATTATGGATTTGGGTAGAGTTAGGGCTTTTTGTATAATTGGAATTTAGATCTCGTTTTGGGGTCAGATTTCAAGACGAATTACATATTCGAGCTCGTGGGTGAATGTGTGATCGGGTTTTGGTCTGAACCTCGTGTTTAGACCAAGCGGGCCCGGGGTCGATTTTTGACTTTTTGGGAAGAATGATAGGAAATTTGTACCTAAGTATTGGAATTGAATTATTTAGCGTTTATTGATGTTGTTGAGTCAATTATGTCTACATACAATCGATTTGGAGTCGAGTTCAAAAGCAAAAGCGGTGATTAAGGCATGATTTTGGTCGTGGAAGTCGAGGTAAGTGTTTGGCCTAACTTTAGCTTTAGGGAATAGGTGTTGAGTCTTATTTGCTATGTGTTTATACCATGTTCAACGTATAGATGAGGTGACAAGTACCTATACGTTAGTGTCAAGCATTCCCGTGAGTCAGAAATTATGATTTTACTGTGTTATAGCTTGAATTTCACTTTAGTGGTTGTGCATTCGGTGGAAATTCTTGGTAATGGACATTGTTGAGTATTTGTTCGGTTAAGCAATCTTATGTAAATATATGTACTTGAGCGAGATTGGTTATAGTTGTGTCCCTTGCCGGGATAATGATATTTTTACTGTTGTTCCCTTGCCGGGATGTTATGATTTATGATTCATATTGTTGATTTTTCCTTGCCAAACTTCTGCTATTTATATTATTTGGGTGAGGAAGAGTGTAAAGCACGAAGGGTGATGTCATGTATTTATTATTTTGAGGAAGAGTGTAAAGCACGAAGAGTGATGTCGTGTATTGATTATTGTGAGGATGAGAGTGTAAAAGCACGAAGGGTGATGACGTGCCATGTTATGATATTAAAAGCACGAAGGGTGATGCTGTGACGTTTCTATTTATTATTTGGTGAGGATGAGAGTAAAATCACGAAGGGAGATGTCGTGCACTGTTTTCTCTATGATTGTTATCTCCTGTTGTTACTTAGATAATTAAACTATTGTCTTAGTTCGTTATTTCTGTTATCTGATATTGTTTTCCCCTAGCATGTTTCCCCTTTTTCCCTAGCATGTTTCCCCTTTTTCCCTTGTACAGGTTGTCTTGATTGTCGTGCCCTAGCCTCATCACTACTTCGCTGAGGTTAGGATCGACACTTACTCAGTACATGGGATCGGTTGTACTGATGCTACACCTGCACATCTTTTGTTGTGCAGATCCCGGTACAGGACCCTTTGGACATTAGAGCTAGGAGGCTGCCTTTAGTCTAGTCGAAGACTCCGAGGTAGCCTTGTAGGCGTCCGCAGGCCTTGGCGTCCCCTTCTATTTTATTTGTATTTTGTTCTAGATATTCCAGAAACAGATGTATTTACTTTTGTTCAAACCCCTTACTTGTAGTATTCGTAGATAGTCCGTGAAAGTATGACACCAAGTTCTGGGAGTTGTTATTATGGGTTTTGTCATAGTATTTAAAAAGGTTGTTATATTCTATTTCTTCCGCACTTTTATTCCCGATGATCTTGTATGTCACTAACTAATTGCTAAAAATAAAGAAATAATATAGAATAACCGATAACGTTGGTTTGCCTAGCGGGTTCAATGTTAGGCGCCATCACGGTCCCAACGGTGGGAAATTCGGGTTGTGACACTAGGAAAACCAGTAGATGAGAGCCAGTCTGAATAGCACCACCAGTAGGTTGAGAAGCAGATGCCTGAGATGCAGAAGAATCAAGTGCAATATGTGCTAAAGCCTTTCTGGGATCACCACCCTTATAAAACTTGAAATTTGGTGGATAACCATACAGTTTATAGCATTTTTCAATGATATGCCCAGACTTCTTACAGTATTTGCAAGTGACTACACTCCTCTGACTATCAAAAGTCACTTTAGGAGTATAAGGCAGAAGACCCGGCATTAAAAGAGGCAAATATCAGAGGAGAAATGAGATGCAGCAGACACCTATCGCTACCTTAGATTAGTTTCTATGCTTTCAAATGCTCCATGTACTACTCTGTTTTAACTTAATATAATAGTTATCGTTTGAACCAAAAAAATTCCTAATTTTTAGTAATTTAAAATTAATTTAAAGTTTACCTTTAAATTTTTTCTTCTTATTTGAATTGTATATGATACCTATAATATCTTTCATATTAATTTTTTAATATTTGATATCTTAAAAACTATTATGTGGATGGACGATAAGATTTTTACAACATCATCTCATAGGCTAGGCCTATTCCTGTAATCTTTTTTCCTCTTGTTTTTTCTCTTTAATTTCTCTCCCTCTATAATGATTAGACAAATTACAAGGATAACAAATTTACATGCCACCTCACACTCTTGTGATATGTATAAAGTGAGAATTAACACTATTCACGTTTATGATGCGATATATATTTTTAATAAAAATAATATTGTTATCTAATAATTACTGTGAATTGATTAAACTGATTCTTACAAAATTTTAATAAAAATAATATTGTTATCTAATATATATTTTTAATAAAAATAATATTGTTATCTAATAATTACTGGAATTCAAATCTCTTGATTACCCATTGCATATAAGGAACTTAAATATTTTATTAATTAAAATGTCTAATATTCTAACAAAGTTAAAGTGGTAGCTACACATTCTATTAAATTAATTTTAACAAAAAAAGAGTGTCAAGTTTATAATTACATACAAGATCATATAATTAATTCATTTGTCCGTATGCAGTAGATTTTATGTATAGATTATAATTTTATTTGCTAACTAATCGTTTCTAAGAATTATTAGATTAAAAAATTACGAGGTCCCTATGCACAGTGTTGGTCTACATCTTTCTCTTTTAAAATAAGTTTACAATTGATAAAAATATACTTTAATAATTTTCTTAATATTTAGTACTTTAAATCAATTTTTTTTTCTATTCATCTAATTTTCGATAGAGTAATATTAGAAACTACACTCAATAATTGAAAAAAAATAACTAAGAAGTATTAAGAATAAGAGAGGGACAGAGACAGAGAGAGAAAGGCAGAGAGAGAGGCAAACATAAATAATTCTACAAAAACAAAGATCCAAAAGTGAAATGTCCTACCTATATTTTTCTCCTTTAAAAATAGAATTTTTATTGGATATTGTAGTTGTGGTTAAATATTGAAAACTTGGGATGAGTTAATATTAAGAATTTGAATTAATAAAAATTTAAATAATTTCCTCTATTGAGAAAAAAGAAATTAAGTCTTTGAATTACTAATTAGCAAAAACTTTGTTTTTCAGCCTTTACAAGTTCATCATAAAGTAGAATTATTTTTCATTTTGAAAAAGCTCTTAGGTTACATAAGTTTATTTTCATAAAGAGCGTTGGTAGTGGAAAAATTCAAAGAATAATGCCAAATCGCATAGTATTAAGAGTTATATTGGAAAAAAACAAATACAAACTTGAAATAATAAGAGTGAAAAAATAGAAGACAAAATCTATTTTGGATGTGTTTTCATTAATTGATTTTTTATATTCCAACAAACGGCAGCTCTTTAAATTTTCATAAATTAAGTTTTATTGTAAAATATTAATTTAACATGGGTCAATTTTAAAATTTTATCCTTTTTGAGGATTATATTAAATTACTGTTAACAGCGAAAAAGGAGATGAAATCAAGCAAACTTGTTCTAGGGCTTGTTATGTTTGAGAGAGAAAGAGGGAGACTTTCATATCTGTGTAAAATGAAAATGATATAAATGCGTTTTGATATAGACCACATTCTTTCTTATATCTGACCCGGACCAGACTATACATTATGGGCAAAAAATTATAATCAATTAAGTGGGATTGGCCCAATACAAAATAATAAAACCCTAGAACCTAACTAATCCAGACTGGGGTCCATATTTCCAACACCCCCTTCAAGTTGGAGGGTGATAAAACCCCCAACTTGGACAGAATACCATGATCTGCAGCACCAAGCAAGTTTTTGGTGAGGATATCAGCCAATTGATGAGGATACACTGAAACTCATGGAGAAGGTCATGAATGAACTTCTTTTGATGCAACAAAATACCTGAAGCCGAGTATAACACCTCTATGCCCAAAAACTAGTTGAGATATCCCAAATAATTAATTCTGAATTAATGGTGAAGAAAGGACTTGAGACCAGAAATTTCAGCACTATCAGTGCCAGTCAAAATGATGTCATCCACATAAACATCAAGCACCACAATAGAATCCGCAGAAACCTTTGTGAACAAGGAATAATCATTGAGAGAATGAGAATAACCTCTATAAGATAGGGCTTGAGAAAGATTTGCATACCATTGCCTGGAGGCTTGTCTGAGCCCATAGAGAGATTTGTGCAACCTACAAACCAAGTGCCTAGAAGTAGAAGGGGAAGAAATAGTGTAACCAGGAGGCAACTTCATGAAAACCTCCTCACCAAGGTCACCATACAAAAGGCATTATTTACATCCAATTGAAATATAAGCCAATGTTTCTTGACAACAACTATAATAAGAGTCTTGACTGTGGACATCTTCACCACAGGTGAAAATGTCTCATGAAAATCCATACCCTCAATTTGAGTGTCCCCCCTGACAACTAATCTAGCCTTATATCTATTAATGCTCCCATCCGCCTTGTGCTTGATCTTGTATACCCACTTGAAACTAATGGGTTTCTTGCCTGGAGGAAGCTCAACAATAGGCCAAGTGCCATTGGCTTCTAGAGCCTCAAACTCCTTGGTCATGGCTTCCTTTCACTCAAGAATACAAGCAGCTTGAGAGTAGGTGGCAGGTTCAGATAAGGGCTGAGAAGAAGAGAAGGCTGACAAGGAGGAAGATAAGGAAGAAGAAAGAAGGGAACAAACATAATCCTGGAGGTATCCTGGAGGACTGGAGGATTATGAGGTCTGCAAGACCTCCTCACAGGAGCATCACCAATGGAGGAAGGAGGAGAAGGATCAGAAGAATGTAAAGGGGAAGAAGCATCAGGAGTAGAAGATGAAGAAGAAAAAGGAGAAAATGGAGAAATAGAGGAAGGAATGAAAGAAAAATCAATAGCAAGGGAACTGAACATCTCTCGACACAAAACAAGTTTTGGAGACAAGATTGTATAGTTTGTAACCCTTCTTAGCAAAGGGATATCCTAGAAAGACACAAGGAATAGACCTAGGGTCAAACTTGTCCCTATGAAGCTTAGGAACAGTAACATAGCATAAGCAGCCAAAAGTCCTAAGGTGAGCATAGGATGGGTCAGAGCCATAAAGAAATTCAAAAAGGGTTTTATTCTTTAAATGGGGAGAAGGGAATCTGTTAATGAGATATGTGGCAGTTAAAATGCTGACCCCCTAGAAAGAGATAGGGAGATTAGATTGAAATAATAAAGCTCTAGCAGTCTCAAGTAAATGCCTATGCTTCCTTTCTACTACACCATTCTGTTGTGGACTATGGGGACATGTGGTCTGATGAATGATACATTTAGTAGAAAAAAATATGGAACCAATTGAACTAGAACCTAGCTCAAAAACATTATCACTTCTAACTGTTTTAACAGAAGTATGAAAATGAGTTTCAACCATAGGAATGAAAGCTTTAAGTAAATCAATAGTACTGCTCTTAGCACCCATCAAGTGAGTCCAAGTAGCTCTAGAATAGTCATCCACAATGGTGAGAAAATACTTAGCATCATGGGGGTAGGAGAGTGATAAGGACCCCAGGTGTCAATGTGGATTAATTGGAAAGGAGTACAGGAGTGAATAGTGCTATCACGAAAAGGAAGTCTGGTCTGCCTAGCTAGAGGGCAAATAGGACAAGGAAATGATTGTTTAGAGGAAAAAGAGAGACTGAGAACAGAAATCACTTTCACTCTAGAGAATGGTATATGAAAAAGTCTAAAATGCCAAAAAATATCCATTTTATTAGAAACAATAGGTGTGGAATTACAAGAAGAAGCAATAGAAGTACCAAAACCATTACATTCAAAAGAAGAAACAGGAAATACAAAAGCAGAATTGGGAACACATCTTTCAGGACTAATCATGGGGACTTGGAGCTTGTAGAGTCCATTGTCAAGTTTACCAAGAGCCAGTGGCTTCTTCAGAGAAGGGCCCTGTAACATACATAAAACCTTAGTAAACTGTGCAATGCCATCAAACTGTTCAACCAATTGATGAATAGAAATCAGGTGGTATTGAAAACTAGGAACATAAAGGACATTGTGGACAGTGAAATCGGGAAACAAAGTTAAAGAACCAGAGTTTATAACTTTAACTTTGTAACCTTTAGGAAGATAAACAAGACAAGAAACAGTACGAGGTTGAATGTTAAAAAGAAGAGATTTAAGAGAGGTCATATGATCAGATGACCCAGAATCAATAATCCAATAAGAAATACTGACTTTGGAGAATAAATCAGGCTTAATAAGTACACTATGAGTGGATACCCTACCAGCAAAATGTGCAGATGCCATGAGAGAGTGAGAAGAGTCAGGAGTAACATGAGTTTGTTGCAGAAGTTGAATCAACTGGAGCATTGGTCTTCTGTCAAAGCCAGGAAAACCAATAGATGAGTCAGAGTAGCCAGTCTGAATAGCACCACCAGTAGGTTGAAAAGCAATGCCTGAGATGCAGAAGAATCAAGTGCAATATGTGCTAAAGCCTTTTTGGAACTACCACCCTTAGAGAACTTGAAATTTGGTGGATAACCATGAAGTTTATAGCATTTTTCAATGATATGCCCTTGCTTCTTACAGTATTTGCAGGTGACTACACTCCTCTGACCATCAAAATTCACTTTAGAAGTATAAGGCAGAAGAATCGGCATTAAAAGAGGCAGATTCAGAGGAGAAATGATATGCAGGAAACACCTGTCTCTGTTTTTCATCACTTAAGAGAATATTATATACTGTGTCAATAGAAGGAAGATGCTTGATCATGAATATCTTGCTTTTGACTTGAACATAGGTGTCATTCTGCTCCATGAGAAACTGATAAACCTTTTGTTTTTCCTCAGACCTAATACTTCCCCCACAAGTGCACCTATTATCAGAACTGGCAGAAAGAGAGGCCAATTCATCCCAAAGTTGTTTGCGTTTGTTAAAATAAGAAGGAATGTCAAGAGCACCTTGAGAAATGTGTGTTACCTCCTTCTTAAACTCAAAGACTCTAGCTCCATTAGCTTTCCGATACCTAGTCTCAAGTTCCTTCCAAATATCCTTGGCAAACTCAGAGTAGACCACAGTACAGTGGATTTCCTTAGTCACAGAGTTGGCCAGCCATACAACAACTAAATCATTGCACCTCTTCCATTAGCGAAGAAGAGGTTACCCCTCTAGAGGTCTCTCAGAAGTTCCATGGACGACTTCCAATTTGTTCCTAACAGATAGAGCCACTAAAATGGATCTACGCCAATTCTTATAACATGATCTATCAAAAGGCTCGGTGATCAAAGAAGAACCTAGTAAATCAGAGGGATGCACATATAGAGGGTGACAAGGATGTGTATAGTCATCAGGGTGAAGGGGTAGTTGTATGTTCTAATAGGGCTTAGTATTTACATTGGGATGGATTTCGATTGACACCTGAAACTTTGGAGAACTAGATCGATACGTTGTTCCGCAAAAAAAAAAGAATTGTATTCCCAGAATTGAAGGTTGGAGAAGAAACAGCAGAAGCAGTAACAAGGCATCATTCTAGGGTTCATTCACGAGTTAGAGACATGTCTTCTATTCTTAGGCATTTACTCTTCGTCTAAGGCAGTTTTCTATATTCCATAGCATTTGATTGTTTTTTAGTAATCTATTTAGTTCAAATAGAGCAGGTTCATATTGCTTCATATGTACACAGGGGGATGCCCCTTTTAGCTTCTATAACAATTAATGATTCCTTGATTTATACCAAGCAAAAGTACCCTGCTTTAATTCAAATATTGTTATAGAGATTACTTATATGTGTGTTATCTAGTTTATCTTGTTTTGTATTTTAACCTTTAAAATTTCCAAGCCTGAGTTTAACAAAAAGGCTGTAACTATTTGTAATAAGCTTAGCATCAGAAATACGGTTCTTCTTCCCAGTTGACCTGGTGGTTAACCATCAATTTTAACTTTATATTATAACATATATTACTTAAAATAAGTAAGATCCTTTTTCTTTTGCAAAATGATTTAGGCACTATAGGGGTGTGACTTATGACTTATCATCCACGATTTGATGATAGAAAAGTAACGTAACCTTTAGGCTAAGTTGATGGATCAAACAAGACTAGTAAAGTCAGGTAGCTAGTTCTTAATATATCAGATTCATCTTTTGGTATCCCCTGTTTGTATATGAAATGCAGTTCGCAGCAATTCAAGCTCTCCTCGCTTTGTTATCTCTCAGTGTTTGTGTCGTTGTTATTGTATTGCTTGATTTCCCTTTCTAAATATGTGTGCTTGTAAACTATCATGTAACCTATGAAGTGAGTATAGAACTATATATTATCTTAAAATAGTTCATCTGCACCATCAAGGGGAGAAGCTTCAGCCACCTCATGATGTACATATATAAAGGGGTATAAAGAGAGGATATGAACTATAATCTTGAGTGCACAATATTTGATGTTCCAATCATTCTATCTAAGTCTTCTCCAGTTAAACAAGGTATTATTTATAAGGCAAAAGACAGATATTTGTGTAGGTTCCTTATATTATAATATAACAAAAGTACCTATAGTAGTATAGTGTATCACATATACTCATAACAAGTGTCACTTCAGGATGCCTCTCTGTGACCTGGAAAACTCTGATACCATGCTGAAATGGAGATTAAGAGAGAGAGAGAGAGAGAGAGAGAGAGAGAGAGAGAGAGAGAGATAAAACCTAACTAACGAGGGAGAAGAGATGAGGAGCACCAAGATGAATGCAAAGTGAAAAGAAATGAATGCTCTTCCTTTGCATTACTTGAGAAACAAGTATATATACACAACTCCACTAACTACTCTAACCACCTTTCTAACCAATCGCATGCATTACTAACTGACTAACTAATGCACTAATCCACTAATACATAAATAGACTAAACTACCCCTTACTCAAGTGAAATGTCCTATCTATATTTTTCTCCTTTGAAAATAGAATTTTTATTAAGAGAAAATTATAATCGTGGTTAAATATTTAAAATATGGAATGAGTTAATATTAAGAATTTGAATTAATAAAAAATTAAATAATTTCCTCTAATACTGAGAAAAAAGTACTTGAGTCTTTGAATTACTAATAACTTGAGTTTTCATCCCTTTTCAAGCTCATCGTAAAAGTAGAATTATTTTTCAATTTGAAAAAACTCATAGAGTACATAAGTTTATTGTAACGACCCGACCGGTCCTTTTGGGCTCTAGCACGTCGTTCAGTAGTTTAAAGCCATGAGTAGCTTCACTTCAGGTATCATGAANCATAATTATTGGCTAGTTTCGGAGCGTTGTGCATTGATTTGAGTCGTCAGAAGAGCGTGAAAAGTCGGTTATGGAACTTCGGAGCGAGGTAAGTCTCCTTTCTAACCTTGTAAGAGGGAATTAACTCCATAGGTGGAATAAATTATTATGTGCTTCTATTTGTGGGGACTACGTACGCACGAGGTGACGAGAGTCTGTACGTAGCTACTAGTTATGCCTATATCAGGGTAGTTTTAGGCTTACATCATGCCTTGTTGATATTGTTATTCATTTATGTTTATTGTTTGACTTGGGAGGGAGCGAGATTGAGTTCGATTATTTAATGTTTTGAGAGGAGTTGAAATTTAAGAAATTGAAGATTTAAAAAGGTTTCATTTGAACTTCGTAATTTCGAAAGGAATTGAGAAATATTATAATAGCTTAAGAAATTTATGTGTAATCGCATCGCTTGTATGTTTATGCGAGCGGGGTATTTCCTTCTAATACTCTTATGGGATCGGGTCGTTCGTCTCACAGGATTTATATATCACACTCTCATGGGAGCGAGTCGTTCTCCACGGCAGGTTANGAGTTTTGGAGTTGAATTGTAAAGAGAATTCTCGTTTCGGAAGCTTTAAGTTGGAAGAATCGACTATGGTTATATCTTTGAGTAAACGATCTCGGAATCGGGATTTGAAGGTTCCAGCAGGTTCGTATGATGATTTCGGGCAGGGTCGTATGTTCGAATCGAGTTTTGGATGACCGGGAGCATTTCGGCGTCTATTGTGGAAGTTGGCGTCTTGGAAGAAATTCATAAACTTGGGTTGAAGTACATTTCGGTGCTATCAATGTCCGTTCGGGATTCCGAGTCTGGGAATAGCTCTGTATGGTGAGTCTGGTATTGGGAGCGCGATCAGAAGTAAATTCGGAGGTTCGTAGGTCACTTTGGAGTCATTTGGCTAAAGTTAAAAATTAGAAGGTTTTTGAGAAGTTTGACTGGAAGTGGACTTTTTGATATCGGGGCCGGATTCTGATTTCGGAAGTTTGAGTAGGTCCGTAATGTTGAATATGACTTGTGTGCAAAATTTGAGGTCAATTGGACGTGATTTGATAGGTTTCAGCATCGAATGAAGAAGTTTGAAGTTCTTAAGTTCATCAAGTTCGGATTGGGGCGTGATTCGTGGTTTTGGCGTTGCTTGATGTGATTTGAGGCCTCTAGTAGGTCCGCGGTATCTTTTTGAACTGATTGGTGTGATTGGATAGGGTCCCGGAGGCCTCGGGTGGATTCCAGAAGGTTAATTGATCAATTTATGGACTTAAGAATTTTCTGAAGCTTAATGCTTCTAGTGTAATCGCACCTGCGTGACTTTGGTCGCACGTGCGAGATTTGCGGGAGCAGCATATGGCTCGCAGAAGCGAGATTGGACTGGAGCTGGGGGAGTCGCAGGAGCGGACCTTTAGGCACACCTGTGGGCGCGCAGGTGCGAAGGTGGAGGCCGCAGAAGCGAAAAATGGGCCTATGTGCGAAGTAGGCGCCGCAGATACGGATGCGCGTAAGCGGGCGAGGTGACCGCATGTGCGATAGTCGGTGCTGACAGTGTGTCTCTTTAAAACGAGGTGTTTGGCTCATTTCAAACCCTTTCATCCATGGGAACCGGTTTTGGAGCAACTTGGGTGTGCCATTTTCACCGCCAAGCATGAGGTAAGTGATTTATGCTAGTTTTAGTTAAATACATCGATTATGTATATGTTTTGACATGGAAATTAGTTGAAATTTAGGATTTTGAGGAAAACTTAGGAATTTGGTGTTCTTGGATTGTGACCATGATTCTGGGCATGAAATTGAGGGTAAATTATATATTTGATCTCGTGAGGTTATGGGTAAACACTATCTTCAAAAAATTTTGGAATACAGGCACGTGGGCCCGAGGGTGTTTTTATCGACTTTTCGATCGGGGTTAGAAATTGTTATAAATTGGATTATAATGAGTAAATGGGTATATATTAATGGGTTTGCATAATTATTGGCTAGTTTCGGAGCGTTGTGCATTGATTTGAGTCGTCAGAAGAGCGTGAAAAGTCGGTTATGGAACTTCGGAGCGAGGTAAGTCTCCTTTCTAACCTTGTAAGAGGGAATTAACTCCATAGGTGGAATAAATTATTATGTGCTTCTATTTGTGGGGACTACGTACGCACGAGGTGACGAGAGTCTGTACGTAGCTACTAGTTATGCCTATATCAGGGTAGTTTTAGGCTTACATCATGCCTTGTTGATATTGTTATTCATTTATGTTTATTGTTTGACTTGGGAGGGAGCGAGATTGAGTTCGATTATTTAATGTTTTGAGAGGAGTTGAAATTTAAGAAATTGAAGATTTAAAAAGGTTTCATTTGAACTTCGTAATTTCGAAAGGAATTGAGAAATATTATAATAGCTTAAGAAATTTATGTGTAATCGCATCGCTTGTATGTTTATGCGAGCGGGGTATTTCCTTCTAATACTCTTATGGGATCGGGTCGTTCGTCTCACAGGATTTATATATCACACTCTCATGGGAGCGAGTCGTTCTCCACGGCAGGTTAATAGATGCATCTATGGTTCGCGTCATTCGACCCTCTGGCAGTGCACAATTTACTTTTATGTTGGATCGGGTTGTACGCCTCGGCATTTCCTATATATGTATATATATATTACCCTAAAAGGAATCGTGCGTAATATATGGCTAGAAGCCAGTGTATCTGAGGGCTTTCCCCTTATTTGAATTATGACAACCTCATTGATGAAATCCACTGTATTTAGTTACATGCTCCGGTTACGGAAGGGAACTTGCTAGTTGAGAGCTGAGTAAATTGTAAAGAAGGGAATTTTACCACGTAATTTATACTTGTTTGTTCATATATCTACTCTGCTTCAGATTTACTCATTTCTTCACCGTACCTGATACTATTGGATCACTAGTAAGTGTCGGAGTCGACCCCTCGTCACTATTTCTTCGAGGTTAGACAGGATATTTATTGGGTACACGTTATTTTTTTTGTACTCATACTACACTTGCTGTGCATTTTGTTGCACATGTGTATATATGTCTAGTGGCCCAGTCGGCGCAGCGGCATGGGTGATACGGAGACTTAGGTGAGCTGCGCCTCTCGAGACGACCGCAACCAGCAGAGTCTCCTTCAGAGTATTGTTTTGTACTTCCTCTTCTGTCCAATTGTATTCCGGACAGGTTATTGTATTACATCTTATTTTCTAAAAATTGCTCATGCACTTGTGACACCGGGTTCTGGGATGCCTATGAGATTTATTCATTATTCGAATTTGTTAAAGACATTTTTGTTACTCAGTGAAAGTTCATTATTTGCTATTACTGTAATGAAAAGAAATGATTTTAAAAATATTAAAATGAGAATTTAATTAACTATTTAGTGTTGACTTGTCTGACACTGGTGTTCGGCGTCATCACGACCTTTGATGAATTTTGGGTCGTGACATTTATTTCATTAAGACTGTTGGTATTGGTAATGGAAAAATTCAAAAACCGGTGCCAAATCCGTTTTAGTATAGTTTTAAGAGTTAAATTGAAAAAAAAAATACAAAACTTGATACAATAAGAATGAATAAATAGAAGACAAAATCTACTTTGGATTTATTTTTAGTATTATTTTTAAAAACATTTATTCCAACAAATGATAGCTCCTTATGTTTTTTTATATATCAAGTTTTATCATAAAATTTAATTCAACATTTGTCAATTTTAGACTTTTATCCCTTTTGAGGATTAAATTAAACTATGATACACTTCATGTTAGATAAAATAATATAAGCACAATGTTCGACTTTACTATTTTATGACTATCATTTTACTTATTTCTAGAAACATATTTAGTTGAGTTTTAGTATTTTTCCTATGATAACCAAACCTAACAATATAGAGTCTCTTTGTTTTTCGTCTTTTTTAATTTAAATTCCAATAGGAATAAGATAAAATTCATATTAGTTACTTGAGCAGACATAATTCATTTTTTAAGGCCAAACACTAGAAAATATTTTTCGAATTTTTTTTTTATTCACCAACTAAACAAAGGAAAGTAAGTGATAAAACCACTCATNAGATGAATGCAAAGTGAAAAGAAATGAATGCTCTCCCTTTGCATTACTTGAGAAACAAGTATATATACACAACTCCACTAACTACTCTAACCACCTTTCTAACCAATCGCATGCATTACTAACTGACTAACTAATGCACTAATCCACTAATACATAAATAGACTAAACTACCCCTTACTCAAGTGAAATGTCCTATCTATATTTTTCTCCTTTGAAAATAGAATTTTTATTAAGAGAAAATTATAATCGTGGTTAAATATTTAAAATATGGAATGAGTTAATATTAAGAATTTGAATTAATAAAAAATTAAATAATTTCCTCTAATACTGAGAAAAAAGTACTTGAGTCTTTGAATTACTAATAACTTGAGTTTTCATCCCTTTTCAAGCTCATCGTAAAAGTAGAATTATTTTTCAATTTGAAAAAACTCATAGAGTACATAAGTTTATTGTAACGACCCGACCGGTCCTTTTGGGCTCTAGCACGTCGTTCAGTAGTTTAAAGCCATGAGTAGCTTCACTTCAGGTATCATGAATTGTTCGCATGGTCGGAATTGAATTCCGGGAGTTTTGGAGTTGAATTGTAAAGAGAATTCTCGTTTCGGAAGCTTTAAGTTGGAAGAATCGACTATGGTTATATCTTTGAGTAAACGATCTCGGAATCGGGATTTGAAGGTTCCAGCAGGTTCGTATGATGATTTCGGGCAGGGTCGTATGTTCGAATCGAGTTTTGGATGACCGGGAGCATTTCGGCGTCTATTGTGGAAGTTGGCGTCTTGGAAGAAATTCATAAACTTGGGTTGAAGTACATTTCGGTGCTATCAATGTCCGTTCGGGATTCCGAGTCTGGGAATAGCTCTGTATGGTGAGTCTGGTATTGGGAGCGCGATCAGAAGTAAATTCGGAGGTTCGTAGGTCACTTTGGAGTCATTTGGCTAAAGTTAAAAATTAGAAGGTTTTTGAGAAGTTTGACTGGAAGTGGACTTTTTGATATCGGGGCCGGATTCTGATTTCGGAAGTTTGAGTAGGTCCGTAATGTTGAATATGACTTGTGTGCAAAATTTGAGGTCAATTGGACGTGATTTGATAGGTTTCAGCATCGAATGAAGAAGTTTGAAGTTCTTAAGTTCATCAAGTTCGGATTGGGGCGTGATTCGTGGTTTTGGCGTTGCTTGATGTGATTTGAGGCCTCTAGTAGGTCCGCGGTATCTTTTTGAACTGATTGGTGTGATTGGATAGGGTCCCGGAGGCCTCGGGTGGATTCCAGAAGGTTAATTGATCAATTTATGGACTTAAGAATTTTCTGAAGCTTAATGCTTCTAGTGTAATCGCACCTGCGTGACTTTGGTCGCACGTGCGAGATTTGCGGGAGCAGCATATGGCTCGCAGAAGCGAGATTGGACTGGAGCTGGGGGAGTCGCAGGAGCGGACCTTTAGGCACACCTGTGGGCGCGCAGGTGCGAAGGTGGAGGCCGCAGAAGCGAAAAATGGGCCTATGTGCGAAGTAGGCGCCGCAGATACGGATGCGCGTAAGCGGGCGAGGTGACCGCATGTGCGATAGTCGGTGCTGACAGTGTGTCTCTTTAAAACGAGGTGTTTGGCTCATTTCAAACCCTTTCATCCATGGGAACCGGTTTTGGAGCAACTTGGGTGTGCCATTTTCACCGCCAAGCATGAGGTAAGTGATTTATGCTAGTTTTAGTTAAATACATCGATTATGTATATGTTTTGACATGGAAATTAGTTGAAATTTAGGATTTTGAGGAAAACTTAGGAATTTGGTGTTCTTGGATTGTGACCATGATTCTGGGCATGAAATTGAGGGTAAATTATATATTTGATCTCGTGAGGTTATGGGTAAACACTATCTTCAAAAAATTTTGGAATACAGGCACATGGGCCCGAGGGTGNTCTACTTTGGATTTATTTTTAGTATTATTTTTAAAAACATTTATTCCAACAAATGATAGCTCCTTATGTTTTTTTATATATCAAGTTTTATCATAAAATTTAATTCAACATTTGTCAATTTTAGACTTTTATCCCTTTTGAGGATTAAATTAAACTATGATACACTTCATGTTAGATAAAATAATATAAGCACAATGTTCGACTTTACTATTTTATGACTATCATTTTACTTATTTCTAGAAACATATTTAGTTGAGTTTTAGTATTTTTCCTATGATAACCAAACCTAACAATATAGAGTCTCTTTGTTTTTCGTCTTTTCTAATTTAAATTCCAATAGGAATAAGATAAAATTCATATTAGTTACTTGAGCAGACATAATTCATTTTTTAAGGCCAAACATTAGAAAATATTTTTCGAAATTGTTTTTTATCCACCAACTAAACAAGGGAAAGTAAGTGATAAAACCACTCATTTTTTAGAAAAAACATTTTCTAGGAAAATATTTTCCATGAAACACATTTTCCTTCTTACAAACACACCCTTAGAGTACATAAGTTTATTTTCATTAAGAGCATTGGTAGTGGAAAAATTTTAAAAACAGTGTCAAATCGGTTATAGTATAATATTAAGAGTGAAATTGAAAAATATATATAAACTTGGAACCATAAGAATGAATAAATAGAAACGAAATCTATTTTGAATGAGTTTTCATTAATTATTTTTTCACATTTATCCAACAAATGATAGCTCCTTAGTTTTTATATATTAAGTTTTATCGTAAAATATTAATTCAACATTGATCAATTTTAGAATTTATCCTTTTTGAGGATTATATTAAATTATTATACACTTCATGTTAGATAAAATAATTTAAGCACAATTTTATACTTTACTATTTTATGAAAATCATTTTACTTATTTCAAAAAACAAATTTAGTTGAGTTTAAGTATTCTTCCTATGACGACCAAACCTAACAATATAGAGTATCACTTTGTTTTCGTATTTTTTAGTTTAAATTTCAATAGGAATAAGATAAAATTCATATTAGTTACTTGAGCAGATATAATTCATTTTTTAAGGCCATGAAAAAAGTAGTATCGTTGCATGATATTTGAGTATAAGTAAGCATATTATCCTACTATGTATGGGCTACTAAAATAAATGTACAACTCACATATTAAAATTATGATAATGCATTAGAATAATTTTTTTATAACATATTTAGTAAGTTGGCTAAAAATATCAATATTCCTTCATCATTTTCAAGACTTTCTGCTTTTTTGAAATTTTATTTTATAACTCAATAACATAGTTTAATAATATATACAATAATAAAAATAATATACCCAGTAAAATCTCATTAGTGGGGTCTGGGGAGAGTAGAGTGTACGCAGACTTTACTTCTACCCCGAAAAAGATAGAGAAGGTGTTTTGGGGAGACTCTCGGCTCAACAAAACAGACAATAATATCAGAAAAGAAACAAAGAAAATGCATGTAACAACAAAGATGCCAGGAAGAAAATAACAGCAACGAATAAGTGAAAGGACAATAACACAAAACTATGCAAAACAACAATGTGATCACAACATATACCACTAACCTAAATAAAACTTTACCAGACTGCCCGGTACAAAGAGGGAAGAACTCTCGACTACCCCTAACCTACCACACTAATGCTTGACCTCCACATGTTCCTACCAAGAGGCATGTCCTCGGAGATCTGAAGCTGCGCCATGTCCTGCCTGATCATCTCGCCCCAATACTTCTTATGCCGCCCTCTGCCTCTTCTTGTACCTGCCAAAGCCAACCGCTCACACCTCCTAACCGGGGCATCTATGGTTCTCCTCCGCACGTGCCCGAACCACCTAAGCCTCGTTTCCCGCATCTTGTCGTCCACGGGAGCAATGCCTACCCTCTCCAGAATATCTTCATTCCTTTTCTTATCCAGTTTAGTATGCCCGCACATCCATCTCAACATCCTCATTTCGGCTACTTTCATCTTCTGGATATATGAATTCTTCACTGGTGAACACTCAACCTCATACAACATAGCCGGTATAACTACCTCTCTGTAAAACTTTAATAATATATGTGCAATTTCTAAAATTTTATACTCATTGATATGAAGTTCACGCGCAACGCGCATATGTTAAAACTAATTTAAATAATAAGGTCAAATAATGATTACAAGGAATAAATGGTAAATTACTTATAATTACAGCTTTATACAACATGGATTGAAGTTTTGGGAGTGTTTTATGTTTTTAGAAAAGAAAAGATTTCGGACTTGGGCGTATGTTCGGAACGGGTTTTGATTGACCCGGGGGAGTTTCGGTGCCAAATAGTGAAATATGATTCTTGAAGTTCAAAAATTGAGGTTTGGAACGTGTTTCAGTGTTATCGAGGTCCGAACGGAATTCCAAGACTGGGAATAGTTCTGTAGTGGCATTTATGACTTGCTCGCAAAATTTGGTGTCATTCCGAGTAGTATAAGTATGTTTCGGCGTATTGGAAGTGAATCCAAGAACTTAAAGTTCTTAAGTTGAGTTTAGTTTGTTTTTGGGTACGATTCTTAGATTTAATGTTGTTTTGGGCGTTCCGTAGGTTCGAGCGAGTCCGTATTATGATTTAGAACTTATTGGTATATTCGAACGGGGCCTCGCGGGCCCCGAATGTCATACAGACGTCGCGTGAGGCGAGTCCCAGCTCAAAGAGAGCTGCTGGTGCACTAGGTCTGGTACGATCACACCTGCGATTGGCCAGCCGCAGATGCGGTCGAAGCCTCGCAGATGCAGACATCGAGGGGGTGCCTAGGATCCGTAGATGCAGTCCCTTCTTCGCAGAAGTGGAGCCGCATGTGCGGGACTCCTTCCACAGGTGCGATCCATGCCAGCCCCTCCCCTTTTTCGCAGATGCGGACCCTGGTCCACAGGAGCGGTACCGCAGGTGCGATTCACTCGTCGCATGTGTGAAATCACTGGAGGCAGTGAGATCATTTTAAATCGAGACTTAGGCTCATTTGAAGGCATTTATAACACTTTGGGCGATTTGGGAGCTCCCAAAAACAGAGGTTTCGACTTAGCACCTTGAGGTAATGTATTTCCTACTTAATATGAGTTTATCTTAGTTTTTGGGTAGATTAACACACAAAGATTAGTGAAAATTATGGATTTAGGGTAAAACTTAGGATTTTGATATAAATGGGATTTAACCACGAAATTTGTTATGGAATCTAGTAAAAATCATATATTATTGATCCTTAGGTTATGGGTAACAACTTTCTTTATGAATTTCCAAAATCCGAGCATCTGGGCCTAGGATGAATTTTAAGAATCTTACAAATTGGCTTGAGTAATCACTTAAACGGTAGAATTATGAACTTTCGAGTATAGATTGACTAGTTTATGCAATGTTTGGCTAGTTTCGAGTTGTTGGGCGTCAAATTTGGAGGTTTTTGCACATTCTTGAATCGGGAAGTAGGCTTGATACGTGGTAAGTCTCCTTTCTAATCATGTAAGAGGGAATTGTCCCCATAGGTGGAATAATTTATTATGTGAATGATTGTGGGGGACTACGTACACACTAGGTGACGAGGGTCCGTGCGTAGTGACTATTCTTGTTATGTTCGGGTAGTTTAGGCTTACACCATGCCTTGTGAACATTGCTAATTGATTTATATGCGTGGACATCATTGAGTGAAAGTTTACATCAACATCTTAAGAATTTAAAGGTTTCAAGTAAGTCATTAATTTGAAAAAATGAATTGAGAAGAATGTGCTATGTTTATGTGAAACCGCTTCGCAAATTATATTTCGCGAGCGGGTGATTTCCTCCACTACTCTCATGGGAGTGGGCCGTTCGCCTCGGCAGGTTAATAGATGCACCTATGATTCGCGTCGTTCGACCCTTCGGCAGTGCACATTTACTTTTCTATTAGATCAAGCCGTACGTCCTTGACATATTGTGCGCGTGTTAATTTGATTGGTATTTCCTATGATTTTCAAACCGTTAAAAAGGCCTTGAAGAAGTATTAGCCGGGGCCTGCATATCGTGATGCAAGTAATGATTTTCAGGTTGATGATTATGCTTGCTAGGACATCTCGTATCAACTATTGGTGAGCCCCAGTCTTTCAGGGCATTATCCCTCCCTTTTTCAGTCGTTAAAGTATTTCAGTTAATAAGGTATACCGGGAACCTTGTCTCGGTAAACATTTAGCATTTCAGTATTCTTTAGAGGCTTCATAGACTATAGTTCAGCCAGTCAGATGTTAGCATACTTTTATGAGTTATCCTTTTCGGCTACTTATTTATACTTGAAGACTTTTCAGTATTTTCCGCATCTATAATATTTCAGTCAGACTATTTAGTAGATCATCATGTTGTAAATTTACATCTAGTTTACAGTTATACCACATGTTAGTCCAGCCATACAGGTGGTTCGTGCAGTCACATATAGTCAGATACCGAGTGACGTGTTACGCGCAGGCCATGGTTCGGGGCATGACACCATCCTCCACGTTTAAGATCAAAGCCTAGCTCCGCATTCATGGTCAAATTACAACAAGTCCATCAATTCAAAAACAAGA
>ML418874.1:65538-88168 GCA_005239525.1 Nicotiana knightiana | reverse complement strand
CAAGCGCCTTATTTGCACATAAAATGCAAGGTATATAATGCTTAAAATCATGAATTCTAGCCACGCATCAAATTGCGTCCCCAATTTTGCATCAATTTTTCTGTCACATTCATGGGGTGGTGGTGTAAAATTGAAGGACTCAAACAGTAGGTGTCGCATATTGCACTTCTTGGCCCTTAGGTGAGGGATGTCATTTTGTCTCCTTGGCATCATAAATTTCAGAATATAAACACTTTGTTCCTCATCCATTGACTCCTCTATATGCTCGACTGGATCAATTCCCATGTCACCAACCAAACACAATGTTGAAAAGTGTTTAGAATGAGGTCCAATACGCTCCAATTCAAAAACTGCATTATTTTTGACATCCTCTATTTTAAACTTTTCATCAACCTTAACATCATTAATAATTTGGTCAAATATTTGGATTTCCTCTTTCCGCTCCATAAGCTGGCCAGTATCCACAACTATTGATGGTACGACATCAGACACCTCAACCTTTTTATTCAATTGAGCCTGTAGGTCATGGATATCTGAGCCAAATTGGTCTATCTCTTGCCAGAGCTCAGTTGTTCCTTCTATCAGTTGCTCTGTCGTAATTGAAAGACCGTCACGAAAAAACTCATGAGATTTTATTAGTTGAGCTTGTTCCTCTAGCCAAGATTGGCTCATTATATCTACTTCTTCAAAATTATCTTCTGGTGGGAACTCGCTCTCTTCGTCGAGTTGAGGTTCTTCTTGGAAATTAGCCATTAATTCATCCATTCTAGCCTGGAGTCTTTTGATAGCTAAGGCGTCAAGAACTTGTTTCTCGGCTATCATATTCTGTTGCTCCGCTAATTGTTTCATCAAGTCCATAATACGAGCCACGCTTTCCATATCCTCCACTTCCTTGCTCCTATCAAACTCATTAACATTGTAAGAAACATTACAATAAAAGCTCTGAGAAGGATAATAAGAATTAGGACAACCATCCCAATGGCCACCTTGACAACCACACACATTACAAAAATTTCACACATTAGATTGAGATGGACAATATTGCCACATGTGTGGTCCTCCACAATATGGACAAGGATCGTCATAATAAGAATAACCACTATTCAACCAATTATTATTCCTAGATGCCATGTATAGTAAAATATTAAATAAAGATACAAATAAAAAAATAAAAAAAATAAAAACTTAAATAGACAAAAGTAAAAATTCAATATAGTAGAATAGTCAATTTCTAAGTCCCCGGCAGCGGGCCAAAAACTTGTTGGGTCCAAACGCACACGCAAGTATACGTGGTCGACAAGTAATATAGGATTGTAAGTCCAGATATCGTACCCACAGGGACTTGTGATTAACTATCAACTAAATTAAACCCAAATAATTAATCTATTCAAGCGAACACTAAAGTATGAATATTCACCTAAAATTAATCTAGAATATTAAACTATGAAAGTAAAGAAACAAATGGACGAGATTAGACACGAATTCAATAAGAGCCGATATTCTAGAGTTATGGGTTACAAACAATCATGTTGAGTTTTCCACTTAAATCGTCAAATTAATTATCTGGTTTATTGATTGACGAGGTTAATATTGCTCGTAGCCTTCTCCCGAAGTACAACTCGCCTATTCAAGCTAACCTAACGCCTATATTCCTATGAAATTAGGATTAACAAGAACGCATTAATAATTCCCGTATAATAACCAAGCAAGGCGATTAGGTATATTCCTATCCTAACCGCAAATCCGCTCCCCTGAAGGGTTAAGATCTTGCTCTACCCAATCTTATATGCAATCTAGAATTCCCTCTCCCGAGTTCAATCCTAGATTCGTAGATAGTATTCAATTGGTGATCAAGCAATCAAATAATTAAGAGCAATATGATAAAATAATAAGAACAATTCAAGCTTCAAACTACAACATTCATGTAGCACCCAAAACTCTAGAACTAATTAACTATGAAGTTAAAGGAAGAGAAAAGAAGAAAAACTAGGTAGAAGCCTCCTTCAAGCATGGTGTGTGTTCCTCCACGTGAATCTCCTCCTCCAAATCGTGAATAATCATCCCCAAAGTTGTGTTTTTGGGTCTATTTATAAGTTTGGGACAAACCCTAAACGTGTAGGAGACTTCTATTCAAATCGAAAAACACTTAAAACCTTCATAACTCGGAATTGATCGGACCCAGGACCCAGGCGTTAATCCCCAAACGCCCGATTATAGCCAGGCTAGGCCTGGCTTTATGGCTCTAACGCCCTACTATAGCCAGGCTAGGCCTGGCTTTATGGGTCTAACGCCCCACTATAGCCAGGCTAGGCCTGGCTTTATGGGTCTAACGCCCCACTATAGCCAGGGTTGGCCTGGCTTTAAGGCCAAAACGCCCCACTATAGCCCGGGTTGCTCCTTTTCGACTCTTGAGCGTATTTTTGACGTTTATGCATCCATTTAGCTCGGCTTCCATCTCCAATTCACCTACACATGAAATAGACTCCATTATGCACATATAACGTGTATTTTTATCACAAAAGCACATAAAATGTAAGGTATATAATGCTTAAAATCATGAATTCTAGCCACGCATCAATCGTGTGGTAGAGATCAATCGTAAGAACTCAATTTCCTCAACTTTATCTTATTTATAATACGACGATGCATACATCTAGAAAGATGGATGGTAAGAGATTGCAATGTGGCCGTGGAAGAGTTGAGTTAGAGGAACTCAATTTTACATCATGCTTATGATGAGTAAATGTGAGGGCTTCAGCAGATCATGTGTGTATTAAGATGTGTTAGTTTCTTAATAAGGAGCTCTAATGAAAGAATATCTATCTACCCATATGAGAAAAAGAAATAAGAGAATCAGAAGGTAGATACGAGTTTTAGCAAGTAAAAGAAGCAAGATAAAGAATGGTACGAGGTACCTAGTTAATAAAGATTATCAGTATTCATAATTCTGGCAGAGAAATATAAGCATTTTTAGTTACTTTCAACGGTAACAGAGATATCTACAATTGTCCATACCAATCCAGCTGGGATTAGAGTAACCGAAAATTGTGGATAGATTGTTATAATTATTTAACATTTTTGAAGGGTAGTGCAGAACATGGTAATAGTTCTCATTTGGAGGTAGCCATATGGTCACTTTAGAATAGAACAGCCAGATATGAACACTAGAATATTCAAAAATTTCAGAAGATAGGCACTAGGATCCTAGAAGGGATAAATATTTGCCTTAGTATGACTCCTGCCACTAGTAAAAAAAAAAAAAAAAAAAAAAAAGAAGAAGAAGAAGAATGTTAGGCATCCCGAAGAGCCAGTGATATGAAGCAGGGGGAACTAAATATGAAATAACGTCATGTTGAAGTCTTTATAATAGGGCGATAAACATAGATATTAGCATGAGAATAAGAAGAGAGTAAATGAAACATTATGAGTAAGAGGTGATAAATGAAATAGCGGTAAATCAGAATATGGTATAATGATAAAGTCTATAGTCAAGTGAAGGAAAAAAAATGAGAGGAGACAGGCCTTGAGACAATACAAAAGTGTAATCCATAAAGCCATACCCTTATTTCGAGAAATGAGTTGGTGACTCATACGTGATTACCATAAGGAAAAGTTAGACCCCCCAAGTAATAGAAATTAGTATGGGATAGAAAACAAGAAGAAAAAAATCGAACATGAATTAGGTATCAAAGGAATTGGTAATAATCGACATCGTTTCAAAGATAGTGTTTCGACAATAATACAATGGACAATAGAAGAATAACCTTTAAAGGTCATTCACGAAGACGCTTCTCTAAAGCAAGCACTATGAGCAGAGTTAAGCTTAAGGGACTAAATGTGCCAGTTATACCACGTGTCACCCTTGTGTGTATGAAATTCAATTATACCTGGTGTAGAAGGGTTACCACGTGTCACCCTTGTGTGTATGAAAGTTCTTGTGTGCACATCCACATTAAAATGGAGTGGTAGAAAGAAAATATAGACATTTACTTGAAATGGCTAGAGCTCNCCATTAAAATTTGGGGGGGGGGGGGGAATGTGTGCTCACTGCAGCCTTTCTTATTAATAGATTACCATCTTTAGCCCTATCTGGGAGGTCCCCATATGAGGTGTTTCCTCCTATACTTGATATCATTAGAGTTTTTGGATGTCTTTGTTATGCAACTACCTTAAATAATACAGACAAGTTTTCTCAAAGAGTTGTGTCTGCTATCTCTATGGGTTATTCATATTGTCAAAAGGGTTACTGGTTAAACAATATCTCCACTGAGACATTATTTGTCAGTAGGGATGTATCCTTCAGGGAGACAGTGTTTCCCTAAAATATCCTAAATCCACTTTTTTGCATACTCTATCTTCAGACTCAACACCTACATTTCCTACCAGTGTTCCAGCTTCTACTTGTGATGATTCCTTATGCCTTATCACCTTCAGTTCCTGCCTCTGATCCTTCTTCACCTTCTTGTGATTATTCCTTGTCTCCATCTTTGTCATCTCCTTATACTTTATTTCCTGCTTCATCTCCAGTTCACTCATCTTCACCTACCTCTCATATTTCTTCTCATGCTCCAGCATCCTCCGCTGTCATATCTACTCCTCCTACAACTCTGTCTTCAACACCACAGCACCAGAATCTTCCTCCTCTTTCTACAGCCCCCCTTTAGAAAATCTAAAAGACCATCCAAACCTCGTTTATGGCTTACAGACTTTTTTCATCAAGTCAAAACTTCATCCACCACACCTTACTCCATCAATGATTCCATTAAATACTCTTCCTTATCTTCTTCTTATCAAACTTGTTTGTCTTCCTACTCCTCCCTCATTGAACCAACATCTTTGGACCATGTTGTCACTGACAGCAATTGGGTGCAAGCTATGAGTCTTGAGATTCAGGCTCTCACACACAACAATACCTGGGAGTTAGTGGCTTTACCTGCAGGGAAGACTCCTATAGGTTGTAACTGGGTTTACAAAGTCAAGTACAAGACTGATAGGTCTGTAAAGAGGTACAAATCCAGGCTAGTGGCTAAGGGGTTTACTTAACATGAGGTTCTGGATTATCATGAGACCTTCTCTCCTATAGTAAAGATGGTCACAGTAAGGAGTGTTGTTGCCTTGGCAGCTTAGTGTGCTTGGCCATTTTTCTAGATGGATGTTTACAATGCCTTCCTTCAAGGTGATCTTTCAGAGGAAGTCTACATGTCCTTAACATAGGGATTTGGTAGTCAGGGGAGACTAGAGTGTGTAGACTACTCAAGTCCCAATATGGTTCGAAACAGGCTAGTAGGCAACTGAACCTGAAACTGACTTCAGCTCTTATAGATTCTGGTTTTAGCCAAAGTAAACTGGACTACTCTTTGTTTACAAAAAGGAGTGGTAAGGATACAGTAATCATATTGGTGTATGTATATGATCTCCTATTTACAAGGAGTGACAGTAGTCCAATACAAGATGCTAAGAAGATACTGAATTGTAATTTCAAGATGAAAGATTTGGGGGAGCTCAAATTTTTCCTTGGCATTAAGTTTGCAAGGTCACACCGAGGCATTGTCATGAATCATAGGAAGTATCCTCTAGAGCTTATCTCAGAATGTGGCTCGGGGGGAGGAAGACCAGTTACATTCCTATTGGCTTGAGATTCAGGCTCTCACACACAACAATACCTGGGAGTTAGTGGCTTTGCCTACGGGGAAGACTCCTATAGGTTGTAAGTGGGTTTACAAAGTCAAGTACAAGGCTGATGGGTCTGTAGAGAGGTACAAAGCCAGGCTAGTGGTTAAGGGTTTTACTCAGCATGAGGGTCTGGATTATTATGAGACCTTATCTCCTATAGTAAAGATGGTCACAGTGAGGAGTGTTGTTTCCTTGACAGCTCAGTGTGCTTGGCCATTGTTCCAGATAGATGTTTACAATGCTTTCCTTCAAGGTGATCTTTTAGAGGAAGTCTACATGTCCTTACCATAGGGCTTTGGTAGTCAGGAGGAGACTAGAGTGTGTAGACTACTCAAGTCACTGTATGGTTTGAAACAGGCCAGTAGGCAATGGAACCTGAAACTGACTTCAGCTCTTATAGATTCTGGTTTTAGCCAAAGTAAACTAGACTACTCTTTGTCTACCAAAAGGATTGGTAGGGATATAGTAATCATATTGGTGTATGTAGATGATCTCCTAATTACATGGAGTGACAGTAGTCAAATACAAGATGCTAAGAAGATACTGAATTGTAATTTCAAGATGAAACATTTGGGGGAGCTCAAATTTTTCCTTGGCATTGAGTTTGCAAGGTCATACAGAGGCATTGTCATGAATCAGAGGAAGTATCCTATAGAGCTTATCTCAAAATGTGACTCAGGGGGAGGAAGACCAGTTACATTCCCATTGGATCAAAATGTGAAGCTGACAAGTGTGAAATATGACAAATTATTTGGCATGCAAGAGGATGACCGTGAACTTTAGGACAGAAAGGTATACAGAAGATTAATTGGCAGTCTTCTATATCTGGAAATCACAAGACCAAATATCTCTTTTGCAGTTCATGAATGCACCAAAGAAATCTCATTATGATGCAGCTCTAAGAGTAGTAAGATATGTGAAACACTGTCCAGGGCAAGGTCTACTAATGAGTAGCAAACAGAGTGGTAAAGTCATTGCATTTTGTGATGCTGATTGGGCATCATGCCTAGTGACTAGAAAATCAGGAACATGCTATTGCATAAAACTTGGAGATTAAATTATTTCCTGAAAACCCAAGAAGTAGAGTAGAATTTCAAGAAGCTCAGGAGAGGCAGAATACAAGAGTGTCCACAACTGTAGCTGAATTGGTATGGATACAGGGATTGCTTGAAGAATTGGGTGTGAAAATTGATTTGTCCATGGAGTTGTACTGTGACAATAAAGCAGCATTGCAGATTGCATCCAATCCTATGTATCATGAGGGCATCAAGCATATAGAAATTGACTGTCATTTTATTAGAAAAAAACTCCAAACAGGGATGATGATGCCTTCACATCTGCCCAGCAAGGATCAGATAGCAGACATATTGACCAAGGCACTTGGGAAGCACCTGTACAGTGAAATGATTTGCAAATTGAGTATGATAAATCTTTTTCATCACTCAAATTGAGGGGGAGTGTTGAAATCAATATGTGCAGTGTGGAGTTGTACATTAGCAGTGTTAGTTGTACATAGTTAGTTAGAATTAGTTTAGTGTTTAACAGATGATTATATATATTATTAGAAGTAGTTAGGAAGGTGTTATATATACAAGTGGCTACACATGTGTAAAGAGAGATGGAATAATGGAGTCTAAATTTTCCAGAACATTCTCTTCTCTCTCTTTTTGCTTTCTCCTCCTTAGCTCGAAGAACAGCTCCCCTTTCCCTTTTCAATAAGGCATATATCAAGTTCCTCAATTTAGCTTCGGGGACTAGTATTCAATAATTAAATAAAATATTTTTATGCATAATAGTAAACAATATGCTAAACCGGGCAGATTTATCATACATAATTTTGGATTATATTTGTATGTTTTCTTCATATTTTTCTTTATCTAATCATGAATCATAAATATAATATTTAAAACTTTTTTACTATAATATACATTATCTTCTTAAGATTTTATTCAGGGTTATCAGTAAATTAAATTTATATAAGATATTATATATTTATTTGTTCAGTGTACTCATTAATTAGGTTCAGATAAATAATTTCCTCTCCCAACCTGATTTTGAGACTTGAAGTCAGAGAATAGGCACATTGTAAGGAGAGTGTTGGACTTTTATTTATGCTGCAGATACGTATGTTGTGTTCGATTGTCGAAGCAGGACTTTCACCAAGGGATTTAAAAAATTAAAGAAGTAAACACATGAAAAAGATATATATATATATATATATATATATATATATATATATATATATTTGCTAACATACTACATGAAGGTAGTATGTTAGCAAGGTACCCATTTTTGCTTTGACTAAAATATCCTTAACAACACACTAACAATTTTCTAATGGGAGGGTCGATTATGTCTTTTCACCAAAATTAAATGCTACTTTGATTCCCCGCTTTTTCCTTTTCTGTTTTATGTTTTTTTTTTGTTCTCTCCCCAAGTTCAACAGAAAATCAAAGAGCTTTTTTCATTGTCAACTTTTGCGATCTGAAACTCGGCATAAATGCCTTCTTAAGACGGGTCAGATTGTTTTAGAGCATTTTTTTTACAAGTTCTAAAAATCATAACAGTAACTAGTGTTCTGCAAGTGATAACTTTCAGAGATGGATTGATTGGAATAGGACCCAGTAAGCAAAAGACATGAGTGAAATTCAAATGACTAAGACTAGATAGAATATATTTTGAGATTTGAAATTCAATATCCAAACTAATACTGGAGTTGAAGCATCCTTCAATGATGTGAAAAGATTGATTTAATTGACGGGAAGTAGTTTATGGTTACTACTACCACCAAAGAATCAATTTGGTAGCTAAAGACTTAAATCCTCTAACGGGTAAACAGTTAGACACTTCGTTATTCATCTTTTCACTGCTGACTATGGCACCCGCGATTGTGGTGGAAGACGGCTGGTGCAATATGAAGAGAATTGATATTGCACGTTTTGATGGAAGGAAGGTTATGGTTCTGGGAATTGGGAATTTTCTAAAAGTCCCTGTTTTAATGCGCTACCTTAAAATATTAAGATCATTTTAGTCAAAGCAAAAATGGGTATCTTGCTAACATACTACCTTCACTTAGTATGTTAGCAAAACCCATATGGAATTTTTGGCGAAGGGATTTTCGCCCCTAATTGTGTCTATGACTTGTGCTTCACTCTTCCTTTCGAAGCTTGTGTAAAAGAATCTGTTAAACTACAAATTCTAGTGTCCCGCACGTGTTTTCTCCATGCTCTGCAAAATTGAAGAGCCACGTCTGAGTTGAAAGGAAACAATTAAATTCTACATAAAGGATGTTAATAGCGAAGATTTAACTTTTGTTCAATAACAAATAAATGATTTATACACTAGTAACCAAATTAATAGACTAAAGCAGGTTGTTAATTATTTTTAAGTTACAATATCAGAGTCAAGACTTATTTTGAAAAGTTATATATTGTTGTAACTTAACTTAACCTGATGGTATGGTCAAAAAATAAGTCAACTTAACCTTATGGTTAGCGAGTTAAACTCGTTCATCTAATATGAAAAACATATAATTAACTTATAGATGTGTGGCTTACAATTAGATGGAGCAGAATAGGAGAGAAACATTATGAAAAGAATGTAAACATACTTAAATATAGGGTAATGGAAACTAAAATAAATCAGAAAGATCTGAATATATATATATATATATATATATATATATATATTCATTATATTGTATCATTCATGTTGGATGTGTATTTGCACTGCATTTTGGTAGCTAAAATAAACTGCTTTCCCCAATGTACGTGTTAGTGATTCGTAATTTTATCAATAGCTTCACGAGTTTAACGTAGAAATTGCATGGGGCGCCTTATTTGGTCGCGCCCATTTAACTTTACAAATGAACTAAATAACTTCAGCATCTTCTGCTGAAGTTTTTGAAAAAGCTTTATGACAAAACTAATGAATCCAGGACAAAACTTCAGCTTATTTAGTGCTGAAGTTTTTAGAAATGAACTAAATAACTTCAGCATTTTCTGCTGAAGTTTTTGAAAAAGTTTTATGACAAAACTAATTAATCCAGGACAAAACTTCAGTTTATTTAGTGCTGAAGTTTTTAGAAATGAACTAAATAACTTCAGCATCTTCTGCTGAAATTTTGAAAAAGCTTTATGACAAAACTAATTAATCCAGGACAAAACTTCAGCACTTCTGCTAAAGTTTTTGAAAAAACCTAGAATGCTGAAATTTGTCTGATTGCCTTTGCTAATTCAGGCCCATATGCCTGAAGTTTATGATAAAAGTGGGCACGCTTGCAATTTTTCTTACAAAGCGAGTATAAGTTAAAACATGACCCAAAAAACGGATATAGATGCAAAAGTCGAGTTTAACTGATATTTTGTGTAGTTTTCCAATTTGAGGAGTTTGGGTCGATCATCCGGCCCTCTAACTTTTTATTTGGTTCTTCTAGATAATTAGAGAGAAGTCCAAGCCCAATAAGTTGACAACTCCAACAACTTAAGCCAACTCGTTTAAAAGGTGCATAAATAGCCTTTCCTAAGGCTGCTATTTATGGATTAGCCAGTACTTATTTTGTCCTGAAATTTTAAACTAAAAAATCTGAATTTCAAGATATTTTTGTCCCAAAAAATTCGATTGAAAAATAAAAATTCAGGACGCATTGACTAATTCCTAATAGCAGCCCTCTTTAAAGTGGCTACCTGATGTCATTTCTAACAAAGGGCACAAACAATTATTCTTAGTGTTGCTATTTAGGGATTCCGTCCTGAAATTTTGATGCTATTTAGGGATTCCGTTCTGAAATTTTGAACTAAATTTTTTAATTACAGGACATTTGTGTCCCAAAAACTTAAATTGCAAAATGAAACATTAGGATGCTTTAGTTAATTCCTAAGTAGCAACCCTTTTAGAGTGGCTACATGGTGTCATTTCTCTCTCTTTCTTCCCTCAACTTTAATGCCTATAACTTCTAAGTAGTTAGTAGTTTGAAAGGAATACGAAAATTCTGTTTTTTTTTTCGTTTCATCATAACGTTAGCACAGTATCGAAGGAACATGGATTCCAACAATTTTTATGAAAGAAACAGTTCAAGAAAATGACAAGATCTGAACTCTATCACCCTAACTCCAGAAAAGAGAAAATACAGCAGAAGGGGAGCAGCTGCAATCAAGCACGATCTGAAAGAACTTTGGTTAGCCATTTCGCTAACTACGTTCAATATAATGCTCTTTGGGGTCGTTTGGTTCGCAGGATAAGGTGTGGTATTATATTTATACTCTATTTCATTAGCGGTATAAATTTATCTTAATATTTGATATCTCGTCTTATCACATCAAACTAGGGATTATTTTATATTACCTCTCAGATAGAATAAATTAATCCAGAAATTATAAGCCCAAGATTATAATTACATGATAATTTAGTCCACATACCAAACGATCCCTTTCTATTTAAGTTCGTCCACTAATTATCTGCTCCAACAGGTTATCAATCCTCTTTTCTAGGTAACTAATTAATTCACTTTGATAGTATAAAAAGTAAATTAGTTATAATCTGCGAGGCGCAAGTCAAACATAGGAAATTCCATATCCTTTTGCTGACAAATACAAATGTTTAAAGGAAATACAAAATTCATGTCACTTTCTGAGTTCTCAATGGATGTGGATGATTCTCCTATCAATTTATCAGGTCCAAAAGAACAATTTCCTATAATATCCTTCCATGTCTACTCTTTTATTAATACACACTGCGTTATCTCTATGCTTTCTTTTCGTACAAATATAAAACTATCGCAAATTTTGTTTTATATGTGAATTTATTTTGTGACACGATCTACAAGTGTCACAAGAAAGCATACCTAACGAGCCACTATACGATGAAATACATAAAATTAAGAGTAGAAATGGTCCCGAACTACGTGAGGTTGGGCGCATCTAAGTGAGGTTGTGGGTTCAAATTTTATGCCAAATCTTCTTTTTTCTTTTGTTTCTTTCTTTTTCTAGAGTTGGGCGCATCGACGGGAAATGGACATGTCTTGGTGTCACTTATTACATATTAATTAATCCCTTATTTTGTCTTTCTTTGTTAGTTTATTCTTTGAAAATTTCTAAGAAGCCGCTGGACATAAAAAAAATTTATTTCTATTCAAAAAAAATTCTTTTTTTTTTAAATGAAGATGCATTTTGGAAATTTTTGGAAATTTGAAAAACTCATGGGATGACCCGATAGGCCATCTCATGTTTTAGAACTAAATTATGTGTTTCGAATTCCTAAATTTTTTATTTTTTCCTTTCTCGATTTGTGTGCGCGGTCCGGATATTTTTTCGGAAGGCTTATATGTTAAAAACTGATAAAAATAAGAATCTTTGCCTTAAAATTTAAATTGAGTTGACTTCGGTCAACGTTTTGAGAAAACATATTCGGATCCATGTTAAGACGGTGCCGATGGGTCCGTGTCGAAATATGAGACCTGGGCGTATGCCCGGAATCGAATTCCGGGGTCCCTAGCTCGAGATATGGAATTTTGATGAATTAAAAGTTTGAAAGATTAATGAATTTAAGAATTGATTGATGTTTGATCTTATTGATACCGGGTCCGTATTTTGGTTCTCGAGCCCGGTACAGGTCTACTATATTATTTATGACTTGTTTGTTGAATTTGGTGAGAAACGAGTTGATTTGACGTGATTCAGATGTCCGGTTGTGAAAATACAAATTTCAAAGTTTTCTTGAAAATTTCATTCGATTTGGTGTTCAATTCGTGGTTCTAGGAGTTATTTTGGCAATTTGATCGCGCGAGCAAGTTCTTATGATGCTTATAAACTTGTGTGCATAGTTGGTTTGGAGCCCCGAGGACTCGGGTGAGTTTCGGATAGGCTACGGGTGTTTTGAAAGTTAGAAAATCTGAGTTTTTGTGCTTCAGCTATTATCTGGTGTCTTTTTCTTTGCGTTCGCGAAGGTACTCTCACGAACGCGAAGAGTAAACTGGGGCAGGGTGATTTTCTTAATCGGGAACGCGGTAGCTTGGTCACGAACGCGAAGCAATGTGGGCTCTTACCCTTCGCGAACGCGACCAGCTTCTCGCGAACGCGAAGCTTTAGGGACGTGGGGTAGGGGTTAGTTATTCTTCTATGCGAACGCGAACATTGGCTCGCGAACGTGAAGGCCAGGGGGAGCAGCCTTCGCGAATGCGAAGGAGGACTCGCGAACGCGAAATCCACTCAGGTTGTTGCTCATCGCGAACGCGGAAGGCCCTTCGCGAACACGAAGAAAACCTGACGCATGTGACTTAAAACAGAACAATAGCGGGGGTTTTCTCAAAAGTTCATAACCCTTATATTAGAAATCGACTTAGGAGCGATTTTTGAAGAGAAAACTCAACATCAATTCTTAGGTTTGTACTCTTTAACTCATTTCCTTTCATTTCTAGCATCACCCATTAATTCCTAGTCGTAATCTTTGTTCTTTCATGGTAGAAACCTAGGGATTTAGGAAGAATTTGGAGTTTTTGAAAATTGGGGATTTAGACCTCAATTTGGGGTCGGATTCCGAAACTAATTACATAATCGGGCTCGGGAGTGAATGGGTGAATGGGTTTTGGTCCGAATATCGGGTTTTGACCAAGCGGACCCTGGGTCGATTTCTGAATTTTTAGGGGGAAACATGGGAAACCTAAATGTATGCATTTTAATTGATTCCTTTAGCAATATTTGATGTTATCGAGTTAATTGTGGCTAGATACGAGTGGTTTGGAGATGGATTCTAGAGGAAAAGCGGTAATTGAACATTGAGTGGCATGTGGAACGAGGTAAGTGTTGTGTCTAACCTCGACTTAAGGGAATTAGGAACTCTCGACTTATTTGCTATATGAAATTCATGTGAGTGACGTATATGTAAGGTGACGAGTACTTATGCGCCGCCAATCTATCTGTTTTTGCCTGTTTCTTTTCCGTTCTTCTCATATTTTCTCTTTCCCTGCCTTACCTGTTACTTGCTTTACTTGAATTCCCATACTTAATTGCTACTTGTTAGACTTACGTTTCCTTTGTTAAAGGTTATAGTTATCCCGTAGTTTCATTGTCTCCTATTATTTGCTTAAGTGTCACGATTAGTTTAAAACTTTTTCATATCAGAAATTTTTATAAAAACCAAAGTTGAACTCAAAAATAGAATCAAAGTGCGGAAACTTGCCCCAAACATCGGGGTATCACCAAGTCATGAACATCTAGATAACTAAAATAATACAACCAGCGTCTAAGTATCAATACATGACAGAAAGAAATATAGAAGGAGAGACAAGGTCATACAGAAGCCGGCAGCTACCTAGTAGTCTCCGGTACTGGATCGCACCCGAACTCAATGATCTCCATGATCAAACACACCTGGATATGCACATCAAATGCAGGGTGTGGCATGAGTATAACCAACTCAACAAGTAACATAAATAAATAAGGAACTGAGAAGCAGTGACGAGCTATACAATACTGTTCATTTTGATAATTTTCAAAATCTAAGAATATACATGAGTAAATGCCGGTAACATGAGTCAAAGCAGTTGCATATTTACCAAGTTAAAGTAAAATCGGATACAACAAGTTCCCGGAAGTTCAAATAGTAGCATGAATCAGCTAAATGCAGCAACAAAGAAGAGATATGCAACCTCACATGGTATTGTCACTCAAGCTCTCAATAGCTCAACACTCGGCTCTCAGCCCTCAATACATACGCTCATTAGGTACCTGCGCTCACTGGGGGTGTACAGACTCCGGAGGGGCTCCTACAACCCAAGCGCTATAATCTGCACGGATAACTCACGTGCCGTACAGACAACTAACGTATCGCACCGGTAACTCACGTGCTATAATATCATATCAAGGTCCGCACGGACAGCTCACGTGCTACCATATCATATCAGAATCCTCACGGACAACTCACATGCCGCACGGACAACTCACGTGCTAAGGTACAATACCTCATAAACAGGCCCTCAACCCCACTCAGTCATGAACCTCTCTAGTCTAACAACCCTCAATATTGAAAGGGAACCAACCCAAATCAGAATGCTATAGTGTCAACAGGGAAATAACAGAGACTGAGGTAAGCATATACAAGAACTACTATGACTAAGTATAACAACCATAAGTAGGTACATAGTCTAAGCATGATTTCTAACATGAAAGGCAGTCAAGTTGATAACAGACAAGGAATACGTATAAGCACAAAAAGGCTATTAGACTTTACGGTCTCACTAGACGTACCAAGTCACAATCCCTCACGGTGTACACTCACACGCTCGTCACCTAGCGTGTGTGTCACCTCCAAACAGTCACATCATACCAAACTCCGGGATTCATACCCTCAAGACCAGATTTAAAATTGTTACTTACCTCAACTGCATAGAAATCCTACTCCAAAATGTCCTTGCTTCTCGAATCGGCCTCCAAATTCCCCGAATCTAGTCACAAACGCTACGAGATAATCAATATTGGCCAAAAGGATCAATTCCACAAGAAAACCACTGAAATCTAGCCCAAAATCCGAAATCAGCTCAAACTTGGCCCCAGGCCCACGTCACAAAATTCGACAAAAATTACGAAACTCGCACCTGCAGTTCAAATTTCGCATCGGCGAACCAAGCTCTGCTTCCGCTCATGCGATCTCCTGATCGTATCCGCGATCGTCGCAGGTGCGGGACCCTCACCGCGTCTGCGTTCCAAACGCGCACCTGCGACCCTAAACCTGCTTCTGCGACCACCGCAGGTGCGGGAAATGTCATCGCTCCTGTGTCCTCTGCCTAGGCCTTCCTTAGCCGCACTTGTGACTCCTCCATCGCTTCTGCGGCCTCGCACCTGCGGTTCCCCTTCCGCAGGTGCGGTCACACCAGTAGCATCAGCTTCAGCTGCACTTCTCCAACTCCAAACAATACGATAACCACCCATAATCACCACGGGGCCCTAGGGACCTCAACCAAACATACCAACAGGTCATATAACCTCATGCGAACTTATTCGAACATTCGAATTACTCAAAACAACATCAAAACACCAAATTACACCCGGATTCAAGCCTAAGAACTTCTAAACTTTCGAATTCCGCAAACGATGTCGAAACCTATCAAACCAAGCCCGATTAACCTCAAATTTTACACACACGTCAGAAATACTCCAACTTTCGGAAATTCATTCGGACCCTGATATCAAAATTTCCGCTGCCGACCAAAATTGCTAAATTTCCAACTTTCGCCAATTCAAGCCTAATTCTACTACAGAGCTCCAAATCACATTCCTGACGCACTTCTAAGTCCGGAATCACCTAACGAAACTAACAAAACCATCAAAATTTAAATTCGAGGTCGTTTACACACAAGTCGACATCCGGTCAACTTTTCCAACTTAAGCTTCCAATAAGAGACTAAGTGTCTCAATTTCTCTCTGAAACCACTCTGGACCCGAACCAACCAACCCGTAAGATTTAATACAGCTGTAAAGCACAAAAGAAGCAGAAATAAAAAAAATGGGGCTATAACTCTCGAAACGACTGGCCGGGTCATTAGATTAAGTTGGTGGTCTCACTGAGTAGTATTACTTGTGCGAATTCTCATAATGTACTAGCTTCATATTTGCCTTGGTTTGAAGTTTAAGTATTGCGAAGGGTTTTGTGATTTGAATTGTGAGATTTATGCACTTACTGAGTAATTGATAATGATATGGTGGGATCGGGTTACGCGCCGCAACTGGTGGAATAAGAGTGATATATTGAGGAGAAATAAAGATGAATTGATATTGTACGGTGGGATCGAGTTGCACGCCGCAACATGTGTAATAAGGGTGGATTGTGGTGGAATAAGGGTGGATTGTGAATGTGATTATTCTGATATGGTAGGATCGGGTTGCACGCCACAATACTTTTATTTATATTTTGTTGTTTATGTTATTAAGATGAAATAAGGGTGAATATAATATGTACAGTGGGATAGGGTTGCACGCCGCAACAACCAATACGTTTATGCTTTCCCTGACTGTGTTAGTTGTACGATAGACTTAAATTTCACTTATGGATTGGTAGTATCTGGACACTGATGAAATACTTTTGAAACTGTAGTTATTTCTTCCCAGTCACTGCTTTATTCTATTTTGTCTTCCTTTTCTGCTTTTATTATTTATACTGTGCGCAGGCTATATTATGAGTGAGTCGCCGTAGCCTCGTCAATCCTTCGTCGAGGTTAGGCTTGGCATTTACCAGTACATTGGGTCAGTTGTACCGATACTGCACTCTGCACTTCATGTGCAGATTTTGGAGCTAGTCCGAGCTGATCGAGAGGTTGGTTGTAGGATTCACTTGCTAGGAGACCCAAGGTAGACTTGTCGGGGTCCGCAAGCCCTGGCGTCCCCTTCCATACCTCATACTTTACTGTTTTCTTTATTTCGTAAACAATTGTATTTCTTTCGGACAAATTCTTGTAGCAAAATCTTATAATGTTCGTGAATTGTGACTCCAGATTCTGGGTAGTAGTATATATATATTCGAAGTTGTTATTTATATTTTTCGCGTTTATTTCGACTTGTTATAGCTTGTTTGTTGTAAATCACTGAAATGTAAAAGAATTGGTTAATAAGTCTCTAACGTTAGCTTGCCTATCGAGTGTAATGTTAGGCGTCATCTCGGTCCCAACGATGGGGATTTCGGGTCGTGACAACTCCAAAAAGCTGTTTTTTAAAATTTTCACTCAAATCACTCACAAAACTTGAAAAACAACCAAAACTGAAATTTATGCCCAAACACAACTCTAAATTTCAAATACTATTTTCACTTTAGAAAAAATTTCACAATCTTTTGGAATTTTACAATTCGTATGTCCAAACGCCTACCAAGTCTGACATATTGAAATTCATATAGTTTTTGGTCACCATAAATTTTATATAATTAAATAAAATATTTATATTAAAATTAGTACCAGTGGATGATGTAACATATATTTAATGGGTTTAATTAATTCTAAGATTTTCGACACAGAATATAAATATAAATGTGTAAGAGAATTACTATTTAAAAATCGATTTTAAACTTATAATAATTCCAAAAGCATAATAGGTGCAATAGTATGACCTAAAGCTTGAACCCGCAAAATTTATATCCTAAATCCAACTCTTTGTAAGAGTGCACACGGTTTCCCAATGGATCTGCCTCTACCTATGTACATGCAGGTCAAGATGAGATAACCTCTTTAATCACAACTTGTACTCGAGCATTTCGCCATTAATACGTCAGTCCTTGGAGCTGCAGTAGACACCATTAACAAAATAATTCGTCCATTTAGTAAATTATTATGGCATCTGAGAATTAAGCTAATTTCACAACTCTTATATGAAGCAGGAATAACAAATTGAGAAGAAAGATAAATTAAATGTACCTAATCCAATGGCCTCCGAGCTCTTCATCAACCTGAGCCTCTTGCAAGATTCAACAAACATTCTGGCAACAGAAAAAAAGATCATAAAAGAAATGTTACTAATAGAAACCCCACGTCAAAGGCAAGAAATAGAAACTATAATAACAAACAGGATTTAAATTTATTTACAGTACAATTTAAGGCACTATACTATATCAATTTGGCATTTAATTAGAGGAAAGGACCTGATCAGCACGCATGATGCTTATAAATACGCAAGAATTTCTGTACTGGAGTTGCTTTTTCCCTTTATTTTCAAGTTATAATTTCACTTATTACGAACAGTTATTTATAAATATTTAGGTGGACATGAATTGAAGAGGGAAATTGATGTAAAACATATATACTTCCATGGAACGTCTCCAACTAGCATCCAATCTCCATCTTTGTCTTCATAAGTTGGCAAGTATTCGACACCATTTGTAGGGTCCATAAGCTTCCTCTCATTTACAAAGTTACCTAAAAACCCATAGTAATATATTAGAAATTAAAAAGCCAAACATCATGATTATTTTACTATCTTTTAAAAGAATTTAAGAAAGTATGAAAGATTATACACTGTATACTTACAGATTGTTGTTAGGCAAGTAAACATGTGTTCCACAGCAATTAGCAGCTGGTCATAGCTGCTGTACATTTCCAAGTCAACTTTTCTCAAGTAGGGAGCTCCATCTACTGCCACCTTCACGTATTTGCATTTCTTAATTACTACTCCTATCTTCTTCCTCTTTGATCTCACTGGTGGCCATCCAATTACTTGTGTCCTAATATTTTTGTCAAACTTTAGTGCACTAAAAATACCCACTAAAAAACAACAACTCTACGATTATGATATTATATCCATCATTCTAGGGGTTTATATATGGCCACCTCATAAGGTTTGAAATTTATGGATTCTAATTTCTAAATTTTTTAAATTAATGAGTTCTAAGTTAATAATTTGTACATATTTATTAAATTTCTTAAGGCAAATATATAATTTGGACCAAAGCTACTGATTCAAACCCCATCAAAAGCATAGCAACTCATTTCCTTTTCTCCATCCACTCCCTGATGTAATTGGAAAAAAAGAAAAGAAATAGTACCCTGAACCCTAATAGAACCAACTATGGTGAAGTAGTACTTCTTAACCTATTCTTTTTTTTTATTTCTCACCCGGTATTCGATACATGGAGCACAGCTAATTCCGATTCGCGCCGACAAGTCTCATATTAGGGGTAAAACGCTCCCTAACAAAAGCGACTTCATACCAGACTTCTTAACCTATTCACCTTAACTTAATGTGTTTAACCAACAAAAAGGAAAATACTAAAAAATAAGAATGAAAATATACTTTTTTTCTCACGCATTAACTTATACTCCCTCCGTTCACTTTTGCTTGGCACATTTTGACTTTTCACGCCTCTTAAGAAATAATAATAAATGAATGGCATAATATACCATGATACCCATATTCATTGATGCATATTTTATTAGATTTGAGAAAAAGATTTGAAACAAGTAATAAATATTATGGGTATAATTAACAAGAAAAAAGAATTTATCTTCTCTTAGATATACGTAAAATGACAAGTAAAAATAAAAATCTATTTTTAATATTTGAATAGTACATGTCGGTGTAAAAAATATATTTTTATCATTGCAGCGAGTAACTTTCAGGTTACTGATCTCGTTTGGTTGATATATAAGGATATAGAAGTTGAGCTTTATGTTTTAATTAATTAGGGTACTTACTTTGCCAAAGGTTTGGTTGCGGTGGAGATTTCGTTGTTGCAATAATGATCATCTTCGTAGTTTTGATCGTGAGAATTTCTGGAAGTAGAGCTTCCTAGCCTCAACTCAACAGCTTCAGATGAGAGTCCACGTTTCGCACCACAGATTTGTCTTTTTGAATCTCGGCGTAACCCAAGAGTGAGCTCAGTTTCCTCGAAACTGAGACTGGACTCATCGGATTCCGACAACTCCTTTGTTTTTGTTCTCTCCGATGACATTCTACTTCTGTAGGCTACAAGGTGTTAAAAACAGGCTACTAATTGAAAAAATGGGCTACTTGAAGTGTTGGGTCTCATGTTTGGCAACTATATAAGCTTGGGAATGTGGAAGGAGGCTATTATTTTAACCATTCTCCTCTCAACACGTTGGGCAGTTCCGTTTGGTTCATGTAATTAAGGGAGTGAATTATGGAAAATCATGCATCTCTTCGTTTTGGTTAGTTCCACACCTTGGGTCCCATGTGGATCATTATCTTTTTTTTTATCTACTAGTAACATTTTTCTTATTGAAAAGAATGAAATTTTTACTCCACTTAATTACCGCATAAAAGTATTTTGCACGGTAGATTTGCTTAAAATTTTAATGCAGATTAGTGTTTACTTGTATTTCGAGTATAAATGGCTACTCTGGCAATAAAAAGTGGCTAATTTTATAAACAGACTCATAAAAGAATTATGCTAAATCTAACGAACATGGCGGAACTTATTGAGAAAATGATTCGTCTTTTAACCATATTGAAAAGGACTGGGATTATATGCGTCCATACCTTTATTTGTTTGCGCTGTTTAGTCATTCTTGGAACGAGAGATTCTTTTTATCTAATCATATTAGATTTCCAAAGTTTATTTGTTCGCCTAATCATGATTCTTGCTGGATATATTTTGTTAAATAATAGAGAGAAAAAAAATCAAATTTGTCTTCAATTTGGCTCTTCCTTACATTTTTTGTCAATACATATCCCTTTTTGAAAAAATGACACTATATAATCGCTCTCAAAATAATAAATAAATATATATATACTTTATATTTTATATACAAAAATTATATACTTTTTTAACTAGCAAATATAAATAATTTCTAGCACAGACTATAATACCCTTACCGTTTTGCTTAGCAAATCATTTCGTATTTACCTTTTGTCTTACCAAAGCTCCAATCTTCTTTGGTAAGACAACACTATAACTTCTGTGACGGTCTCTGCTCTTAGATAAGTTGAGTTCTATGTGCATACCAAATCCAAAATTTTAAAATGATTAACTTCTACGTTTACAAATTTTTCCTAAGTCACTGCACGAACAAGTGATTGAATGAAGCAAAACAATGTCGCTCGTGTATACAGAAGGGTGATGAAAGAGATGGTGGGCCCTACATGTCTGGGGTACTTTAGGGAACAGGTCAACCTAGAAGAGTCCATGTGCAATACCCAAACTCAAATTAAGAAAGAAAAAGGGTCCCACAAAGGATAATCATGTGACCCTGTTGCTTTGTCGGGTTTTGACTTATGACTACCTTTACCACGCCAACCGACACGTCCACTCTTTATTGTATGTTTACTTATGTGTACCGTTTATTCTACAAAAAAAAAAAAAAAATTCAAGGAAAATAGTACTAATTATTTCGCAGTACGTACGTAGTATTCTTCTCGTCAACACGTAGTACTAAACTAGAGCACTGAATTTATGATGGAGTAGAAGTAATTGAATGAAATTAACTTATAAACACCCGCTAATATAATTTTTTTCACTTTCTTTATGAATTTTACATATAATATCAAGTAATAAATTCATTTCGTTGTCTCTTTGATTGGTACCGCAATCGCTTTTTAATTGGGCAGTAGATCAATATTACTAGAAGTAGACCTGTGTGTTATAGTGAAGGATCATCGGACCTTAAGTATTGGCAGAAATTTTATATATGTATATTTATATATCTTGAAAATAAATTTAAAGCACTTGACATCTTTAACACTAAAAGTCTTTAGGAGGTTCTGATCGAACATAATATTATGCTCCGTCACGTAAAAATTTGGAGTCCGCCTCTAAACCTTACCTATCTGTCTTTTTAAAAGATATTATTACTCTCAATTTTTTTATGAACTGTATATACGTAAATGCCACACATGACTCCATATTTAGGTTGAACACATATACTAATGCATATGTAGTCATATATATCCGTAGCTTTCTGGTTAAACATGAGTAATGATAATAATTTCAGTAGTGGCCTAGTGGACAGACTCTTCATTAATTTTTGAACATGAAAAAATATTAAAGTGAGTTTTGGGGGGATGGACAGTAGGCGTGGACCTGTCTTCTTGATGTGTTTCAACATTTAAGGTTATTTTTCTTGAATTGATTGAACATTGCATATTTGGCAGTTAGATGGTATCATCTATTTTCTGAAGGAATGCATACTAAAATTGACCTCTCATAAAAAGGGAAGATGATGTTATCAACTTTTCTCGTGCGCGGGTAAGTTTATTTTTGGAAATTGAATGGCATGAATTTCATTATAAAAATTACGACAGGACAGAGACTACGTACTCAATGGTTAAAATGGATTGCAAAGGACAAGAACTAAGTAAATTTTGACATACAACAATATAATTCCACATGCGGCTGTCTAGATCACTTCGTGTACAGTCTACTTCAGTAATTTAGTGCTAACAAATCTATTTAGGCAAAAATCTGAAAGATTTTAAACTAGAAGTTGTATATCCTTAGAGTTCCTTTTTTTTTTTTTTTTTTTTTT
>ML418874.1:53778-65206 GCA_005239525.1 Nicotiana knightiana | reverse complement strand
GAGTTTTTTTTTTTTTTTTTTTTTTTTTGTACCTTTTAGTTCTTGAAAGAGCAGAATTTCTAGTGTAGGATTATAATTTCATATAAATAATATTTTTAATAAATAAAAATTTAAAAAATATATATATATATATAATCAGAACATGGATTTAGATCTTCCTTTTTTTTTTTTTGGACTAGTGACTTACTATGAACGAATTGTGATACTTCCTTTTTTTAGTTAAGGCATTCGTCCAGGCTTTCACCTTTCGTGATGGTAGGGGATTTGACATTGATTTCTACCTAGTTTAATTTACGAGTAATAATCAAAAGCTCCAGATCATGATACTGAATTTGCACTTTGATAAGTCTTTGCAGGGAGATGAAGTCAAACCAGAGAGATACCATTATATGAAAATATACAAAAAGTACTTATTGCAGCTGAAGAGAAAAGAGAATGAGTGCAAATTACACAATTCACAGTTTCTAGCGGAACATAGTCTTAATCATGTGATTATGGATCAATTAATAGAATCCGATTTAAGATTTAAAAAAGCTTTATTAAAAGCATGTTATTCCCTAAACATCAATCACAAGAATGCCTTCTGTCGGACGTATCTGTGAGGAGATAATGAATGGCAGTTTAATTAGTTGGTTGGTATATATTAGAATAGTACGTTACTAACTAAATTATGCATCTATTGAAGAACCTGCATCGACCATAGCAAAAAATACTGAATACTCCATAATATTCTTGATTATATTATTCGACTGAATAATATTATATTCTTGATTCTCTTTTTCGACTTGTATAATATATTACACCCCTAATTCACGTTGGACATGAGAACTGAAAATTTGACCTGAGAACATGGTTTACAAGTCTCCCATGGTTTCTCGTGTGCCTTAGAAATAATTACTTATGTTGGTCTTTTATGTGATGCAGGGGTGTTCAAATCGAACCGAAAAATCGCATCAAACCGAAAAATCAAATCGATTAAAAAACTCGACTAGGTTTGATTTGACTTGGTTTGGTATTGAGTAAAAAACCCGAACCAAACCGACATATAAATATATAATTTTTATAGATATTTTTAAGACTTTATATTGAATTTTATTTAACAAAATATTAAAATATTTGGGATCCTCTCATGTATTAACCTAGAAAACGTACATTAACAAAAATTATTGTTAGATGACTAAAAAAATAACTATCATGTACTACTAAAAAAGTTCTCCCATTAGAATATTTTAATAGATCATATGTATGTCAATTTTTACTAAATATATATTCACTTATCAAAACTTTATCTATAACTTTAACAAAGTAAGATTGGAATAATATTCATGTAACAAAAAAAAAATCGAAAATCCGATAAAACCGAACCAATCCAAACCGATATAATTGATTTGGTTTGTTTAATTTTTGATAAAAATCGAACCAACCCGGTCCATGTACACCCCATATGATACACTTTGATTGAGTATGGAGTTTAAAGAAAGAAAGACTTTAAAATTTATGGTTTAAAACAAATCCATTCATATTTGTATGATTATAATTATCTCATTAAAAATAAAATAAAAGGTTTGAAGTTAAATTAGTTCTAAATAAAAAAATATTAAAAATAAACTAAAAAGAAAAATGTATCACAGAAATTGGGACGAGTAACTACTCTTGCTTGTTCAAAAAAGGATGTTTGACTGATAAATTTTTGGATTGCAATAGACGTCTGAGAGCATGCATGTAAGCGTTAAATTAAGTTTTGCTTATACTGGAAACTTTCATTATTCATCTGTATTTCATATTCCCAATACAAAGATACATAATGCATGGTACATGAGTTGGATTGATACAGGAACCTTGCCGTTTTACCCGATATATATGCATGAACCCCTCTCTCTGTAGCGCGCTCTATATATATATATATACTTCTTTCGTTTTAATTTATGTGAAAATGTCTGACTGGGCACGGAGTTTAAGAAAAAATAAAGACTTTTTGAATTTGTGGTCCTAAACAAGTCAAAAAGAAATACAGAGTATTTGTATAGTTATAAAAGCTTCTCATTAACGGTAGAATTAGAAGTTTAAGCTAAATTATTTCCAAATTTAAAAATGTGTCATTCTTTTTGGAACGGACCAAAAAAAAAATAGGTTCACATAAACTAAAACGGAGGAAGTATATATGTATATATATATATACACGCGTACACTTGGTTTTTTATATATATTCAATTGTTATCTCTTCTAACTAGGCCAATACCATGTGACATTGTAAACTTTTCACTGGATTCTAGGGGTTTGATAGATCCAAGCTTTAATTATGTTGAATAGATAAACAAGAGAATGAACCTAGCCACCACATTAATCAAAATTATCTATTTTAGAGCTATTTGCGTATCGCGGGTCAATGTATTATTGCTCCTGCTTTAGATTAGAAAAAGATTTAATTATGCACATCGATAGTTTAAGTTTTTTACATTATCAGTGTATTTGTATCTAGCTAGTACAACAAGTTGTTTATTTTATTTTCTTAGTTATCAAATTAATTAAGTTTAAAGAGTTAATATTTGTTGTTGTAGGTCTCTCTAATTAATCTGTTTTTGCAATCACTAATACAAAATCTCGTGTACCGGTCGGAAATCTATGTGTCTTCAAGTATTACCGCCTCCCGCTATAAAAAATGAATTTTTCAATAGTGACCAAACTTACCTCAGCGTCCCAAAAACTATATGTAAATTTTAATGGCACAGTATCTTACATCATTATATTCCTATTTGTCATGGCACGATAAATGCATTCCTAAACAGGATTTTCTATGAGGTAGAGGCCCGGCCGCGCGAAGCAAGAGGAAATAGGTATAGGCAATTTCTAAGAAAAACTGCTGAGAAGATTTTTGAAAATCTTTTAGAGTATATTTGTAAACAATTGTGATGCAGGTTAATTTTTCAAATATTGGGGCTTGGAAACTGTAAAAATTGCGCGGGGTATTTTATTTGGTCGCCCTCATTTAATCTATACCCGCTTTTTTAAAAACTTTTAACTTGTACCCACTTTTTAAATAACTTCAGCTCATTTTCCTTCGCTGAGCTGAAGTTCACCAGTTAAGATGAAGTTCACCAGTTATAAAGACAAAACTTCAGCATACAGGGCTGAAGTACCCTAGTTACAAAGACAAAACTCTAGAGCTGAAGTTTCCAAATTATAAAGACAACAACTTCAGAATACGGGACTGAAGTTCCCTGGTTATACGAGAGGCCACTCGTCCGGTGGTTAATCACTCTATTTCTCACTAATCCATTGATTGCAAATTAAAGCCTCATTTCTCTTTGGACATTCCCTTGAGAAAGTCCTTTGTTCGAATCCCTATCACCTTTGCATCCGATCTCTTAATGATCCTCAGCCTTCTGCATGATTCAGTAAACATCCTGTAAATCACGGTTCAATAAATTCATAAGATTTTTTATTTTTTCCCCGAGATTCAGGGTAGTCTGATGCACAAAGCATCTCGCATTCATGCAGGGTTGGGAGAAAGGTCGCATCCAAAGGGGTGTGATGTGTAGACGCCCTACGCTAGTACAAATATTAGTGATTGCTTTTATAGTTCAAACTCATGACCTATAAATCACACGGAAATAATTTTACCGCATTGCGCCAAGGCTCCCTGTCCTACTAATAATACCAAACAACAACAACAGAAAACATAGTGTAATCTCACAAATAAAGTATGAAGAAAGTAATATGTACGCAGACCTTATTTCTATTCTGTAAAGTTAAAGAAGCTGTTTCCAAAAAATTATAATACGAAATAATCAGTTAAAAGAAAATATAGAAGAAAAAAAATAGAATAAAATATATTGAATGAATACCAGGAGGAGATGGCAAAGTTGTCTAACAGTTAATGATAGTCGAAGAGAAAACGTGCCCCAGAAAAGCTTTCAATGTGATAATTACTGCTTGACCTGTTATATATTGTCCTATGGGACATTCTTGTCTGATTCAACAATTTCTTCGAAAAAATATGTGTTTGTCGGCAATTTCTGACTTCTGAAGAAGAAACTGTGGCTGGTGAAAATCATTGTACAAACTCAGTTTGCCTCTGCCCTTTCACTTTTTGCGTGGGGATATTCCGGTCTTTTTCTTCGACTATATTTTTGGAAATTTTATTAACTTTTCAAAAATCCATTATATGCTAAGTAGTTTAACTTAGGATCGGACTTATCATATATGATTGAATAATTTGTTGCTTCAATTTTTAAAAAATTGCTCCTACAATTCAGGGATTTCTTCTTAAAAATTGTGTTTTCTTTGGTAAAACGGTAAAAAGAAAGGATATAATGGTGGTCGTTTTCATCTTTGACATTGTTTCCTACGAAAAGATTGGTTTCTAACCTGTCATTTAACTCAATTCTTCTCTCTCTGTATAACAAGCTAGCTCAGTCGTACTGCTCAAGTCAGCAAAGGAAACTAAAACCCAATATATATGAATTTAAATTTTATAAATTCAATCTTAAGATTTAAGTGTATAAATTATTTTACTTTTAAGATTATGAGGTCATATCTATTAATTTTTACACATAAATTTATAATTCGCGCTAAAAATACTGGGCTCAAATCAACCCAGTACCTTCATGTTGCACTAAAAAATAGCAAGGACTAGTCAGTTTTCGGAGCGGTAATTAAAAAATCAGTATTTGCAAAGTCATTAAAAAATAATCACTATTTTGCTACATCACAGAAAGTTCCAGCATAATATACTAGAGATTGGTGCACCTGTGTATGAACTTCCAACATATTATGCTGGAACTCTAGCACACAGAAAGTTCTAGCATAATATACTGGAGATTGGAGCACATGTGTATGAACTTTCAGCATATTATGCTGGACCAATATATGATGATGGAGTTCCATATAGTATGTTACAAGTTCACATGTTACAAATTCAAACTTCATGTTATGTTAGAATATTTTCTGAATTTTAAATACTATTTTCAGTCAAATTTATTTTTACACAAAAAATAACTAAATTTCAATTACTTAATCCCTTACCGAGAAGCATCCAGTCTCCATCTTTGTCCTCGTATATAGGAATGTACTCGTCTGAACCCTCTCCATCTTTCACCGCTTCGCCTGTCCACATTTCCCCAATCTCATTATTCCTTTTGTCTTTCTAAACCTTCTTTTTAATATTTGTAGTAGTATGTACTAATTTCACTATCACATTTTTAATATTCGTACATTATGTCTTTTTATAAAATTAAAAAAATTATATTTTTAAAATTTTTATATGTAAATAACATATTTCTTACGTGTAAAAATAAATCCTTTGTGTAAAAAAAAAAAGAGGATCATAAAATTAAAAATAAGTTTGTAAAGAATCACAAAATCAATTAACTTCCGCTAGTCCTCATGTTTTTGTTTTTAATTTTACACATGTACAAAAGAATTCTTTTTACTTATTGTACTACGACATCTATAATATACCAGTATTTTACAAGTTATCAATTGACATTTGCTATAAAAACTTGTGTGGCTTAAGTGATAGGATAATGCAAAATTTGGTAATGCGGCAAAATAAAGTATATTAGTAAAGTTTTTGTTTTGCAATTTTGCATAGTATTATCTTAATAAACCGAAGAAGCAACAAAACTTACAAATGCCATTCATTGACAAATTCAGAGTAGTCCTTTTGAGTTCCCAAATCAAGAAAAGGGACACCATCTAAGCTAACTTTTACGTACATTTTCGATCCTTCACTACCATTATTAAAGCTATAATTCTTTCTTCGATAAGCACAAACCGGCGGCCAACCAGCAACTTGGTTTTTGTTGTGAGTACACTTGATGTCGTCGTCGTCGTCGTCGTCGTCAACGTTGCTGCTACTTCGATCACTGTCAATAATCTCTGAAAACACCCTTTTCTTTTCCCCTGGAATTCCTAATCTTAGCTCAGTAATTTCAACTTCTGTCGCCGTTATGCTCTTTCTGAAGAGTCAATTTTTTGAGTTACAGAAAAGAGAGGAGCAATATAATGGCAGGTCAATGAAGGCTAAATGGTCGGTCACATGAGATAAAAATGGTAGGGAACTATATATATTCTATATGTTACCTAAAACACTAATATGGACCGGCAACTTCCTAATTTTATATGGGTGCACAATCGTACCTTGGGTTATACTAATATAATTTATAAATATTCGAGATTTAGTGAGTAGTGTTTCATATTTGTAAAACAGAAAACATGCCATGTGATCTCCCTGATTGAAGGGTTCGTCAATTTATGTGCATATTTAGACACACACATGCGTGTATATGTCTGCTAAATAAATACACCGAATATGTACTGTGTAATTGTTTTTTAAGTGTGAAGTGAGGATTGGAGAAAATTCATGGAAAATAAATAGTGAACCGTTTGGTTTTGGAGATCATAGAGAATTATAACTTGTTTGCCCAATGTTGACCCAAGTGAAATTTGTCTTGATGATTGACAAAGGAACTCAAGCATGAATCAGATCCATACATAGTAGACACGGATACGAGCAGATCAAGCACAAAGCATGCACGTGAAGGAGATAAGCTTAAGTGGTTATATTTGATATCTCCTGAATAAAAATGTTGCATAAGTGATAAGGAGAAGGTCTCCTTACTCGAGCGAATTATATCTTAGATAAGGGAGAAGTTAGAAGTTGAAGATAACTAGAACTCTTCCACCAAGGAACAGTATCGCATTGGAACTCTAGTTATTTCCTATTCTACTAACTCTATATATTGCATGAAGTTCTCATTTTACAGGTACGCACAAACACTGAAGTTAAACGTGATTTGAGAGCAAAATAGCAAGGCATTTTGCTAACAACTCTTATGTGATTGAAGTGTGCGAATCTGAAGCTACATGAAGCATATAGAAGAATCAGTTCCAAGTGTTTGTCTTTTATTCTAGTTTTATTGTAGTAGGTGTTTCAAGTTGTACCATTCAGCTTTATAGAAGCAATTGTATTAGGTACTCTGAGTATCGTATTCAAGTTAGAGTTAACTTGAAGTTGTCGCAACAGTTAGAAGCTGGCTGCTACAACGGGATTAAAGGTAATCCTATCTAAGAGTTTTATAAATGTTGTTTTGGCTCAGTGATTTAGTGAAGTGTTGGGAAAAATTCTATTGAGTAGTAAGTCGTAGTTTTTTCAGCTTTTGAGCCAGGTGTTTTCCACGTAAAAATACTTGTATTCTTTACTTTCAACATTTACAATTTCCGCAACAGTAGTATAAGGAACTCATAGAAGAACCAGGTCCTTCTATAATCAGTGCAAACGAAAAATTGGGTCTCTTGTGTGGCATTGAAGTATAAAACATCAGCCAAGCATTTAAAATTAGTTTATTATTATACTTTTCAAAAAACAAAATAGTGTTTGGTCAAACTTATAAAAAGTGTTTGGCAAAAATAGCAATTATGTCTACAAAAACGCTTGGTAAACATGCTATTAGAATGCAAAAGGAAATGAAAATATACCTGATAAGTATTAAAAGAGACTTAATCAAAAATTAAAAGTAGGTCGTTCAACTCGTGATGTTATATATTTAATATGAATGAATATATACTTATGAGAGAGGATAGCAACGCAACTTATAGAAGTTATTATAAGTTATAGGCCTTACAAAATCATTTCCTAGTCACATTGACATATTCAAATTAATAGAATTTTAAACGCAACGATCATGGAAAATTGCTTCTTGTGGCAAGTACAAATCTGTATGAACATTTCCCTCCAATGTTGATTACTTCTAATTAATGGAGGCAAAATAGATAGAAAAATAGTTTTTCATCAATATTATCCATCAAAAATGAGCTGGATAATGAATTTTGTAAAAATAGATAAAATTAATATTAATTAACTATTTTCAACCTGCCCATATCTGATCCCATGCGCACGTTTCTTTGGCATTAATTATAACTCCTTCTCCCATATATGCATCTGCTTATTTAATTTCCGAATTGATTAATGGAGTATTCTTTTGCTAAAAGTGAACTATTTTCCATATGAGAATATCTCTAATCTTGGATAGGATTGGACAAGGCAATGAAACATACTAATAACGTCGTCTTACATAAGGACACATGTAATATAGAGTTTGTCCCCAACATATTGACCCAAATCATAATGTTTTTTTTAATCACTCCAAGTCATGAATCGCAAACCCATTCTGCCACTTAAGGCCCCTACCCGACTACCAGTACCTGAGTCAATTAAAGAGTTTAACTCTGGGCAGACAATATACAGTTTTTTTACAGGCATCTGAGCTACATGCAATATGTCTTGTAATCTTAAGTTTTTAACTTAAATAGTGCATCATATATTCTTCTATACCCCTTTCAAATGTGTAAATATATTCCTTACATTTGATTAAACTTTTAATTAAATTAATTAAAACCTTTGACATGCCCAACGTAGCGTAATTTGATAAATAGTGTAATATATATCACATTGGCGGAAGTTAACCTCTTCTTTCGATTTCAGTTCAGACTTCAGACCATCAATTAATTTATTACTTTCCTCGGTCGCATTTTATGTAGGACAGTTTCCTTTTTAATTTTTTCCAAAAAGAATAGTTATACTTTTCTGTATTAAAAAATAATTTAATTTTTATACTTTTTATTTTAGTGAAATGATTTATTATCACACAACTAATTATTGCTGGTTACAAATGATAAGTTTCAAAAACCTTTCCTTAATTTATTTTTTTAAACTCCGTACCTAATGAAATAGTATACTACATAAATTGCGAACGAAAGAGTGTATGAAATGTGTAGCTAAGATAATGTTGGGAAGCCAAGTTATTAGGCCCTCAAAGCACGTGAATGACACGTGAGGAGGTGCTCTTGCATTGTACGCCATGCCATATTGAGTGTACGTGGGCATGCGTTCAATTTCAAATAAGTAGCTACCGAAATAATGGAGGTCTTTTCATGGGTTTGCTTTAGCCTTTAGCTATTAGCAATATGTCAAAAGAGGGCTGTGGTTAGAGGAAGAGAAGTCACTTAAAACAAAAGTTGAGACAGATCTGAGTCCATTCACGTAAACATAAAAAATGATAGTAAAATCTCCTTTCGTTTTCACTGAAATCCACGTAAATAATGACCACATAACGTTGATTATAGTGTTACAGATGATTCACGAAGTTTCCAGTACGTAAAATTGCATGGATTTGTTGTGTTGCGAGACATGCATATATAGTACTACGTACGAAAAGATTGATATTCTTGACATCTCTGCTTGTGCGATAAGTGAGAGTAGAAACCAAATAGGTTTACAACTCCTCCACTCATTATAAAGTAGAGATCGTGGCGGATTTAGAGTGTCAGGTGCGAGTTCAATTTAAATTTTGAATTTTCCCAGCTTTGCAAGTTGCTCTGTTCTTATCGTTCCATTTTCCAGGACCCTCCCCACACTGCTCATCAGATTCAAGTGGTCGTGTTCATGCACTTATGCAACGCTACAGATAGCAAAGGCACAAAATCTAATTCCTTAATAAGAAACTGATTCTCAGGCTACGTGTTCTATATATCAGAAAATGGAAATAATCTTATACATCATTCTTGATTGCATCCCAAACAATGTGGCAGATACTCTGGCAACGTTTGGCTTGAACTTAGCTCTTTCGGATGGTCAACAACCATCGCATCTCCTGCATAATTTAGCACTCCCACCCTATGTTTTACATGCTTTCAATAAGGAATGTTCGACAACTCTAGGACCTAGAAAATCCCAGTATGTAATAACTCTTTCTTATTTCTCTTATATATAAAACATAAATATCAACCCTAATTACCAAAAACACAATAGTAAAAGGAGCGCTTCTGGTCAAGCCACCTAAACACCGCATAGAACAGGCTAGAAAAAACACACACAAAAACAAGGGAGAAGAAACTTAGGTCTAGTTAAAGCTTCGCATAGACAGACATATGACCTTCGACTTGTCCAATAAATCATGGAACATCATCCTAGCAACTCTATAAATTTGTCATTCTCTGAGTACTAATGCAAAATATTTCACATAGCACTGCGTTTATACATGAAATAATGCTCGACAAAATGGAAAAATACACACGCCTTTGCAGACGTCTATGCTAGTGGTATACAAGATCAAACTTGAAAGACCTCCGGAGAGCTCACTTCAATCTATAAGCTGTTGAAATCGCATTGCACTATGCCAAAGAAACTCTTTTCCTGGTATCTGACCAGACCCTGAGCAACCAGAGAATGCTATACCATCATAACAATATCAGATCAAATATACATATAAGCCAACAAAATTGAATCCAGGGGTGGAGAACTGCTGCAAAAGGAAGTCCATCCAAGCAAAAAATCATCTGATGTCCCACAACCCTGGTAGGACCTTATATATTCAACTGGAACCTTTGCATTGGTGTGTGTAGACGCTCAGAGGTTAAACATGCGGTTCCAGTTAGCTTCTCCAGTACTCTTGTGGACAACTTACTTCAGCATGAAATACAATTACATGTGTAGATCCTTCAGTTTGTCCAGCTTATCTAATCTCCCATTTGACGAAGGCAAAGCACAATTTTCACCAGAATTCGAGATGACAACTCCATTTTCAGGGGTTATCTGTGTCTGATGCGTAGCAACTGAGCTACGAATGCCTTCAAAATATGTTGAGAACGGGAAGTATTCGGCACAGCGCGCTTTCCATCCTGCATGAGCGCGTCAAACACATCACTCTCCAGAGAATTATTAACTATCAAATGTAATTTTCTGTCAAAGAAAAATGAAGATTTTGGGTCTCCATTTTGCTAAAAAATGTCAGCACGTATAAGTAGCATAACCGAACTATCACAATAGGACCCATACACCCTAATGAAAATGGCATAAAATGACGAGGGGACATACTATTACTAAAAGACAGAAAATGAAAGACAAGAATAAGCATGTATTCAACTTAATTTTCTCTCTTTTGATAAAGTAAGAAGGAAGCACTTAACTTCAGACAACAGTGTGTAGAATAAAGGCTTGAAGAAGTTGCGACTACAGCTAAAAGTCATTTCCTGTAGGTGACGCACTTAATCTGAATGGGACAGTTACCTATTTTTCGCTTTGGGTAATTGCTTATAAATACCTAAAATCAATCAGAGAAAACATGCAGAAAAAAAAAGACATTGTTACATTTGAAGATGTATTTATTTGAAATGAACAAGTTTGGGTGATCTATCACTGCTGCCACTATGGCCACACATGACTAGCACGAGGTTGAACTTACAAGTTAGATTAGTTTGTTGGATATTTAAGCGTTTAATATAATACCAAAATGCAGATAAAGGGAAAAAAAGAAGAAGCATGTTCCAAAATGGGCCAAATAAATCCAATCAGATGGAATACGAATCAGAGGTGGAGGACGTCGCCAATTTCCTCTAATAAATGCACCTTTTAAAGTTCAAGGAGATA
>ML418874.1:21074-53687 GCA_005239525.1 Nicotiana knightiana | reverse complement strand
GGGGGAGGAGGATTATCTTGACTTAAAATCTCGTAAATGTTTGTGATGCTAGAGAACACCACCAACACCCTGATATTCATGTTGTGGAACAACAATGAGAAATACGGATATGACTGGTCAAGTGCTAAATGTCTATCAAGTCAATGATGCATGTCCAATAACGAAACCATGATTTTCATGGTGCAGAACATTAAGAGAAACATGAAAATGTCTATCGAGTCAACGATGCATGTCCCATCTGACCTAGGATGAATTAATTTGAACTCTCCTCTACCTTTCTTAAAGAACCATCAAGAAAATCTCTTCAAAAAGATGGAAGAATCTGAATAGAGCAAAAAGGAAACATCTCTGCAAAAAAACATAAAAGAACAGGAACAGAACAAAAACACTCACTTCCTAAAATTTAGCAGTTTGACGTGGACTGTATCGCTTTTCAAGCCACAAAGGTGTATTGGTCACAAAATGAAAAACAAATTGAGTGGCTAATTTAGTTTGCCCCATTCAGATTGCAGAAATAAGAACAGTATGCATGATATGAAGAATCTAAACAGCATGAGATGACAAAGAGTGAAAGAACTTACTCAATGCAGAATCATGGTCATTAAAGGTTGTTTCCAGGAGTTTGTGAAGTGAAATGCAGTCTTTCAGTTTCCATGTACTAACAGCTCCTCGGTCTCCATCTCTAATAATTTGGAGAGAAGTTAAAACAGAACCCTTAAAGTTTTGATAACAGATACAGAGAGCTATGTGATAGACTGCTAATTAATTTCCAGTACTGCAAGTCCTTACAAAGAAACAAGATAATTAACCGAGTCTTCAATTAACTTGACAGCCTCAGCCTTCTTGTTTGGTTCCAGAACATACATCAACTCAGCCACTGCAGCCCTGTGCATCAATGATTCTGCACATATACAACAAAAAAAGTCATTCTTTTGCTTGGAACTGGAACATGGAGCGAGAATGACAAATCCGTTAAAATGCCAGCCGAAAATTGACCTCGATGCTTTTCAAGGAAAATATTGTTCGCATCAATTAGAGATTTCTCGTGCAACTGACTGAAAAGCCAACAGAAACAAATAGGTAACTCAGGCTAATAACAAGGACAAATCACTGTGTAATAAATGAATATCTAAAAGGTTAAAGATAGAGGAAAGTGGATGATTCAAGGGAACCTAAAGGTAGGTCGCTCGACTTCTAAGACACGCCACACAAGTTTTTCAGCATCAGTTACTGGAGCAGGCAATGCTCCTACTTTATGGAAGAATTTTATCTGCAAGAGATCACATTCTATATCAAGAAAGATGTAGAATCCTCAGAGTTGCAAAGAGTTCAACGAGAATTTGAACCCAGTGCAAACAGTTGGCGAGGCAAACGAATATAATCTACACTACTGCAGAATATATTATTCAAAAGTCTTAAACAAGGTAAACATACCAAGCAGAGATGAGATTTTGGATTATCTGCATCCAACCACACCAGATGCTTTACAGCCTGGAAAAGATAAAAATCAAAGACCACATTTATAAATGGTCATACAGAAAGGAAAGGGAGAATCCAGTCCACTAAAATGCACTGGAACCAGTACCCGGCGAAGATATACCATACAAAATGATATATAAATGGATAGAAATTTGAGCAAAATGGAAGAGGAACTTTTCTAACTGTTGAGTTATAAAGGACCTTATACCTGCAAGGCAAGCAAGATTTTCTGTTTCCTCATGTTTACTTCAAAGGACAGTAAATGTGTCTCGAAGCAATCAGACGAGTGCGTAAGGAGCAGCTTCAGGTACTTCGTAGCCTCGGCCAGAGGACTTTCAATCTGAAGGTTTCTCGATATTGAGAAGATTTTATTCAATCAAAATATGCAAAATTTGGAATAGCCTCAAATTAATAAAGATATGTTCCACTAATTTTATTGGAAACACTTGGTTTTCTGGAATAGACTACAAATATTTAACCACTCAGTTTCATGAACTCAATTTTCATGGGAAGTACAAATTCAAATGGTGATGGAGTTATTCATCAGCATAGTAGACTCCATGTAAAATCATTTCAAGTGTCTTCTAACATCACTAGGGTCATACAGTACTACTAATTTTAGTCATATTGTGCATGTATCAGACAGGAGTTTATGAATTCCAAATTCACCATGAGTACAAGATGTGACAACAAAAAGTACCTGAGCCAATTTTTCACCATGTGGATCAGGATCTACAGGCTTCAACTGGCGCTTCCCCGATTTTGCAACGCTAGTGGAACTTGATTCCTCATTTTTAACTTCTGCATCCTAAAAGCATGCAAAAGACTAAGTCACTTCACACTAAGTTAATTTTCCAAAAGCAGTAGGAAGCAGATTTGATTACTTTCTTAGCTCGGGCCTCCGCTTTCCTCAATTTTTGCCTTAATTTCTTCTTTTGAGAGGCAGGCAATTTAGACATCTCGTCATCTTCTTCAGCTGCTGACTTTGGAGGACAATCATACAGCCTCAGGTAACATCTAATTACAAGCAAAAGGATGCCCAAGGAAACATAATAAGCTTCAGTCAGAGAAATGTTCAGTAAACTAGCCGACAATCTAGGACTAACATGGATACTAAGCAGAATCATTTCAGTTATCGGATTAGCAAACGTCTATCCAAACACAAGTTTCAAAGGAAGATAACAAAATAGCTGAATCAAGGTCAATAACAACTGAATCAAGGTTGCCCGAGGAAACATAATAAGCTTCAGTCACAGAAACGTTAAGTGAGCTAGTAGAACACCTAGGACAAAATGTGTATGCTGAGCAGAATCGTTCCAGTAATCAGATTGGCAAATGTCTTTCATAGGAATACTTCATAAGTTTCAAGGGAACATAGCAAAACAGCTGAATCAAGGTCAATAATAGCAGAAAAAACTTAAAATCCAAAGTTCCTGAAGATCCAAACCTCTGATAATTTTAGCGAAGTCAAAATCAGTACCTGATAGCACCACTTGCTGCTTTGCGAAAATAAGCATGTGAATGGAGCCGATCTTGAAATTTCAGCATCTCCACATACATGCGTAGTGTCATTTTCCTTAAGCAATAAGAATGAAAATCAAATTGGTCCTCTGTGATATCTGCATAATGCTTTTCCACTGCCAGAAATTTCTTTAAGGCCCGTCCAAGCTCGCCTTGGCGCAGATAACTTTCCCCAGATGCCAGTTCATACCTTTTCAAATATTAATCAAACAAAAGCTGCTAAAAGGATCCCAAACCCAAGCAGATCATGATCAAGCTTTGTGAAGAGACTTACCACATGCACTGCATATCGTAAAGGTTGTTGTGTTGATCCCCATCTTTTGTGAATAATAAAGCCGTCTTTTCAGCCAATGCTACCTTCAAAGACATCCAGCATAAAGAAGTGAAAGAAAAATTTAGGAAAATGCATAGGAATTGAAAATTACCAGCAACTATTAGAGAGATTAAATTAAAGAAAACGAACATAACAAAGCTTTGTACCTGGTCAGCCTGAAGCATACGCTTAACACATTCACTGTTAATATAGCGATCCGCAAGATCCATACACCTGGCTTCATCAGCCAATGTTGCAGCAGCAGCCAAGTCACCACTATGTTTTACTATGCGGCTCTGTGCCAGAGAGAACCAAAGACAAGTAGAACTTAATCAGACGCATGAAAAGAGGAACTTTTCTTGATAAACTAGTGCTTAATAGATAGTGTGGGTGGATTTCACCAGGGATATCGCCAAATATCAACGTCAACAAACAAATGGTAACGGCAACAGGAATGAATTATGACAGATTAGAAAATATTCTGATAAGATAGATGAGCAAATATACCTTTACAGAGTATAAATCTATAACAGTAGGAGTGTGTTCTATTGCCTCATCAATTTTTATAAGAGCAATGTCATACTGTCCACATCTATCATAATGCTGCAGCAAGAAAGTTTTTCAGCAATAAGGTAAAAAGGAACAAAGAAATGGACATGAAAGCTCTGAATATTTATGGAAGATGTGAGCAAACCTGAGCCAAATAAAATAATATCCACATAAGTGTTGAAGGAGGCTCTTTTCCCTCGCTGCAGCAGGGAGAATAATGTTACATGTAGAGTAGAAGAGTATATTCCAACATATAAATATAAATATAAATGAATCAAAATCACACAGAAACCATAGCATCAAGGTAGGCACTGATTACACCTCATAGAATTCTAAGACTGAATACCCTTAAGTTGCTCTCAATGGAATCAAAGAGCATCTAGTTTGATTGCGAGAAGAGATTGAGAGCGTGATACAGGATAAGAAAACCAAATAATCATGCATGTAAAAATAAATAGTAGCTCCTCAAAATTCATTTCGTGAAGTTGTATGAGAGTGCATTAGTCAAATTTGAGAAATCAGCTCTGATGTTGAAGTTTTATTGTGATACAAGCAATTTTATCATGAGAATCACTTTGATTATGGCGATTGTAAGATTAAAACAAACAAATTAACAGACACATGTGAACACATATATGAAAGCATATATACATTATCTCTTAGCCTGAAACTAGCAAAAAATGAATTATTTATTGCAGCTCTTTAAAGGAAAAATGTAACCTGAATCTACCTAGTAATATGAAAACTATAAACTAGCAACCGTCAAACCCTGAACTGGTCCCAAGAAGGTCAAGGTAGTGCAAGAAGAAAAGCAAATGAGAACTTCTTACTGATCAAATAAGATAAAGGAAATCAAGTCATGGTAAATGGTTTATTCGGTTTGACCAGCAGTTTGGTCAAGCCTATTGTGAGTTTAAGTGACATGCAATAAGTGGAACATGCATCAGTAAGTACAGACAGACTTTGCTTACCTCTCGGAATATCCACCAGTAGTCTTTATTGACTGCTCCAACCTCAGAACCAATTCACCTAGAATATTGGCCTGTAACAGATACGCATAATTTCAAACACCAAAATAAGCAGGAACATAATAAACCCATGCATCCCCCGTAATAGTACATGAAAGAAGATATAAGCTGACCTTGCCAGGGTGATTGTACAATGGATAAAGATCAGAAAACAGCGAAGGAACACCCTAGATATTCATCACCAAAAGACATGTCAGCTTAGCTTTAAAGACCACGGAGACCAAAAAGTATTTTAACCAGTAAGTACCTTTGCTAGAAGAGGTCGAATATAATTCGCTGCTGCCTCCCGAAACTTGTCATCTCTGAGAAAATCAAGTGGAATTCTCTGAAGGAAATAGGAAAAAAAAGTTCACTGCGGATGCTTATGATATTTCCACAAGATAGCAAAAGGTAAGAATGGTGATATACTAGTAATAAAATGTTTGCATGTCAAGTCGCTGAAGACAGAAACAGGAAATCTGTTAATGCCTTTTTAACATTTTAAAAAGAAAAACAGTAATCATGAGAGAGTATAGCTTATACTTTAACCGTAATAAGGTCCAAAGAGACAACAAAGCAAGGTAACAAGACCAGCCATCACAAAATATACACAGTACTTTGCTGACAGCAAATATAATTAAGGAACTTCCTTAAACGAATTGACAGGATATGGAAAAGAAAAATAGCCACTGCCCAACAATCATTGGCAACAGGATCAATTCAAAAATTCTTGGACAGAGCTAGACAGCTATTATCTTGGAGTAGGTAGGATAAAGCACACGTTACCTTTACGGCAGATGATCTACTATATTGCTGGGCAAGTGACTTGTACAAAGACTCTAACTTATCAATTTCATCAGAACTATACTGCCCTTTTTCAGAATGCAGTCTCAGACATCTTTGTAACCCCTCGTAGTATCTGAAAGTTAAAGAAAGAACATATTACAGGTATAGTTCATTCTTCGGCTTCGGTAAAAGAGGATAACTAAGCATCTACATCCATTCACAGAAAAGAAAAAGGTCAAAATGACAAGAAAGACACATGCATGTGATTAAGAAAACAACAAAGAAAAGGCCAAGGCAAGGGCATTAAAAAGTAGGACTAAATGCATGGAGCATCACCCCAGATCAGGTTCAAAAGGAAGAAAAGGAAGAGAAGAGAATGCAACAATTAGCTTCTTTTTCTTCTTTTACCTTGTATACAACAACAGTGTAAGGCATAAAGATGTCATGACAAACCTGAGGTACCAGGAAAAGATCATCATGCCTTTAAAAAATATTACTATTTCTTTGATAGATCCTAAAATATATTGGTAGTTCTGGCACTCCTAACAGTTCATCCATTGCACCAGCTATGTGTGTCTAACTCAAGGTAAATTGAAGTTAAAAGAAGAAAAATAACTATATAACAAGTTTCTTAAACACATTGTTTGAGAACTGGACCTTGAATCATTAGCTGAAACAACGCCAAATTCCAAATTATTTTGGTTACTTTGATCTCCACTTATAAAGGACAAAAAAGACACAATAAGACAAATCAAACCCTTTGAATGGAAGTAAACAAAGAGAACATTACATAGCGGGTTCTGAAGGAATTAACACCCCCATCCAGAGACTCAAGATGAATTGCCTACCTTTTTTTTATTTTTGGTGCAAAGGTGAGTTTGTAAATGACATAGAAACTCTGTTGAGCATTATAGAATCTTTGTAAGAAGAACAAAGATTTACTCAACGGGTTTTTTGCTTTTTGTAAGTTGTAAAGATGGCTCTTGATGGTAGGCTAGAAATATGAATTTTTGGCTTTACTTCACCTATTATTTGCTATATTTTAATCGTGTTTGAGCTTAAAAGTAAATAATTTATACTAATTAGGTGTTTCTTATGTGTAGGAGCAAGTTTGGATGAAAGTTGATCAAAAGATGACGAGTTGAACGCAAAACCAGGAATTGAAGAAGTAAGAGAAATAATGAAAGCTGTTGAGACGTGGAACATGTACATTCAATGGTGGCTTCACTGTTACTAGATGTAAATTGCAAGTCATTTTGGTGGGACCAATAATTATGTAATGATGAAGCATAAGGAAAGAGATATAAACTAATAATGGAAGACAAGCATAAAGAATTGGAAAGGATTGAGCTTTCGATTTAAAACTCCAAAAGCTATAACGTGAGGCGGAAACGAATCAGAGAAAACGGCAGCAGAGTTTGACATTGGACAAGCTCTGATAAGTCTCACAGGCGCGGGTGCGCCACACCTGTGTATTTTTGTCAGAGTATTCTCCTACTTTGGCTGAGAGAGGTTAGTTTCGTCCGGGCCCTTTCCTACTTCCTACTTGGTATAAATACACTGAAAACGCGTTTTTGAAGGGACTTTTGATCTACGAAAGATTTGGGAAGCAACTAAGGCAAGAAAACATGAGATTTCATCAAGATTTCAACCAACAATCAGTGCAATACGGGAGTTTGTATCGAATCATCACATTGATGTTTTCTGTCTTTAAACCTTATTGAGATGACTTTTTCCATTGCTATGGAGTAATTTTCCCTTAGTGTGTTGACAGATATAGTGTATTGATAATTTGATAAGGGATTCGATTCTTGAGAATTTTTTGGCTTAATTGATGGAGTTCTGAATTATATTGTGAAGGCGTTCATTATTTTCCTTAATCAAAAGAGGAGTTTCATATTGGATTTCTTTACATCTTAAGCTCTAGTTTAAATTCGTGATTCAACTAGGTAATCGAAAGATCCTTTTGAACCATTAGTCGAACTAGAAAATAGAAAAATATTCATGACAAGTTACCATTTAGGCTAAAATCATCATTATGTTCATAGCAAGTATTCACGGTGCTTCAATTGGTGGACTATTTCTGGGGATCAACGTTTAATTGAAAGAGGAACCTTAAACTTCAAGTGTAATCTCATTATCTGGTGAATTCGCGAGAATCAACAGTATTATAGAGTGAACTACTTCAAGATTGGATCCCGAGTCAAGTGACTTGCACCTGTCTAGTCAATTACCCTTATTTCTCTTACTAATATTTTTGTGTTGCTCAACTCTCGTCTTCCGTGATCAATTGATAATTGCTTAAATTTTACTAGTAGTTACTTATAGTTGATAATCATTCCAATCAAGTGTTAATTTTCCTGGATAGTAATTAACTGAAGATTATTCGAACACTATTCAAATCCAATCCCTACTATACTTTCTTTGACTAGCGAGTATTAATTTCGTGTTGTGTTTGGCGCTCGTCAGATCTTACCATAGCCTTTGAGCTAAATATTCAATTAAAACGGCTATCTTTCTCAAAAAGAACTTACATACACAGAAATGTGAAAACTCGAGTTCATTCTTATCATTTTGCATTAAACAACAGAAAACTAAATTATGAAGATTCCTTCTACTTATCAGAATTTACAGGAAAGAGCACCAAAATGAATACTGATTTATTAACCAAAAAATGACCTAATCCTAGAATAAGCGAAAAGATGTGCACACATAGAAAATTACAGGTTACCTGTAAAAATGATTTTATTATTATATACAGCATCACCAAACTGTCTCAGTAATTTATGACAAACAAACTGAGATAATAATGCACCTGTAATTGTCAGGATTCATTGAGAGCAGCACTCTGAATAATCTTTCACCTTCTTCAAAGCGGCCAAGCTTCAAAAGAAGTGAAACCTCTTGCTCCTTGTAGCCCAATTTGTCAACCTATTGTGGCATAATAAAGTCAACATCCGGGTGTAACTTCAAACTGATTTCTTTAAGACTGCATTATATGAACTTACAATCTTAGACTCTTTCTTGTGCAACTCTTCAAGGGCCCTCTCAAGAAAACCATATTCCTCCAACAGAGAGATCTGAAACAGATTACAACCAAGCGAAGTTGAAACTTTCAGAACAAAAATAAGATAATTTTTAAGGCAGTTGATAACAAAGTGCTCCAAAAACAAAAGGCATTCATTGGTCTAACTTGCAAAATGCATAAATCACCACATAAAGTAGTAATTTGATTCACATATTAAAGAGTTGAAATTTGAAAACCAATTGTAATTTAATTGAAATGAGACCACTGAAGTCTCGTTTAAATAGGTATAACCTGACGAAAATTAGTTCAAAACCCAAATTCTACTTACATCCTCAAGCAGGACGCAGAAATGTCAAAATCAGGAAGATCTAAGAAATTAGTTCCTTGTGGGTGTTTAAGTAAAGCAAGCGAATGGTTTTTCATGTTTAATTTCAAAGCTATGCATAGCAGCTTTTATCCGAAAACATTTTTTACAGGAGCTGAGGGCCTTTCAGGTTTTTTGAATAGAACTACATCAGAAACAAGGAAACAACCATTTGTCTAGAGTCAGTTTTTATTGATTAATCATGTATCTCAGGTTCAGGCTTTCGAAATGTGTTGCTAAACTAGCATTACAATGATCCAAAATAAAAAGAACCAGATGTGTTGGTTGCAGGAAAAACCTTCAGCTTGCTGACAGTATGGCGCTGGAAAGCACCATCCCGAAAAACTATTCTCATGAGATTCCAGCTCATTTTGGGCAGTAATAAAATAAAGTACATTAATCTTACTGGAAATTTTAAGCCTCAAGGTACAAAACCTAAGTGGTATCGAACAGCAGAACAGCACTGGTATATGTACAACTGTCATTGCACTAATCAAACACACATCCCAAATAAATGAAAAATTAGCAAGAACAAAATCACCAGAAGCATGAGATAGATACTCCCAGCAGATTGTTACCTTGTATAGAAGCATCTCCCCATGTTCACAACGTTCATTTTCTGGAGGATAATCATCTTCAAGAGTCCCTTCATATGCCTCAAGGATATCAACAGCTTTTGATCCACTAACATACAACAAAATGAAATGCGGGTTGATGTTAAAAGTCAATGTTACTTTTTGAAATGCAACATTCACTATAAAACAGTCAAACAAAAAGATAAAGTACCATTACCACCAGCACAGGACAATTGTAAGCAACTAAGCATATTCAGTCAAGGGAACAGCAACAGAAAATCACATGAAAGAATAGCCTAACTCTATTTTAAATACAATAAACACAAGTTTGATCGCACAATATCTTCACATTGTTCCATTAGAATATACCAAACTTCGATTCTTGTGATGCCTCTCAGCATTTAATAATAGTTCTATTTACTGTTTCTCAACTCAAGAGGCTGGTTATTACTAGGAAACCATGCCATTAGCGCTTCGAGAGACTACATAACAAGGACAAAACCCATGCATCTTCAAATTTCACGAAACCTAAGAGTTAACTTTTCTGTTCTACTGAGTAAACAAATATTACCTCATTTGCTTTTTTGTTCTACTGAAGTAAACAGATAATACAAGCCAACAACTATAGTTGAAAAGAAGGGAAAAGAAATGACAAAAAGAACTAAGGAGTCAGCCAACAATCAGTCATACTCTATTTCAACTGCAAACTAAATCAAACTCCCCAATATGGATGTCCCACATCTCACACACAAAATCACTGCGTAATGCAGCAGTTCTGCAACTCCTCAACTAGATTTGCATCAGACATCAATATAGAGAATCGCCAGGAGAAAAACACACATCTACCAGTTGTACTAGCTATTTCTATAATAGTAGAGCAAGTTACTTGGAGTTTAAATGATGAGAAACAGCAAAGCCAATCCAATTCATGCGATGATTTGGTTTCAAAGTGAGCAGTTGCTGTCTCGTTTCAACAAAACCTGACAAGTCACGCATTTGTGCCTGTAAAGAATACTCATAACCCATAAGTTGGACAAAGAAGCACGCCAATGGAAAATGAAAACAAAACATAATGAACGTGACAGAAGTAAAATAACAGAGCTGCTACACTATACAAGAAAAGCTCTTGCTCACCAATCTAACCAAATTTTTAGATGCTAACCATGCAAAAAAACGCTTTGGCATAGAAAATCATGATATCAAGGACCCGGAGCAATTGAAGCAAACATTACAACAGCATAGGAGGAACCTTTAATGCCAAGGTTGCAGCTTAATTTGGAATGCCAAAAGTTACTGGGATCATCGGATCCATGACATAAGAAGCATTAAGCAAGCGATCCAAGAGAGTATACCACATGAAAGTCACATGATGGAATATAATACAGCTTTAAGCACGGAACACAAGAAAAGGAGTTGTAATGCTACAGACAATGTAACTTTACGAGCATAAGCAACTCTCTTAATCCACTTGCTGATGAAGGGTACACAGTGCCATCCAATGCTCCAGATACACATCAGCGATGAGATAATAACAATAAATGTGCTTCAATTGTATGTGCAAGCTCAAAACCAGACAAAAGAAAAGGTTAAGCGGAAACTAAGGCAAACTCTTTATCCCCCTCCTTTTTATATGAAAGCTTCTTATGAATTCTTGTGACTTGCTCATTGGGGAGCAGCCATTTAACGACAGTTTAAGAAATGCGATTGAGACGCAATATAATTCTAATCTTTAGCAACCATGGTATGAGGCCTAGCCTGATGACCTTAAATGAAAAACATCTTAAGTGCAGGCAAATTCTCAGAAGGGAATGAAGAATGTTATTAAGATGAGTCCAACCTGTAAAAGAGATAGGTCACGCAATATCTCGATGTTGTCCGGATCAATTCTAAGGGCATTGCGGTAGCACTTAATTGCTTCACGGTACTCTCTATCAGACCGGTACAGTAGACCATAAACATGCCAACAAACATGACTCTTAAGGTCATTCTGCAAAGAGAAGGCAGTTAACCCTGATATACATAACAAATAACAGTAGAAGTTAAACTAGGAACTTTCCATTCCTAAGAGAAAAAAGGGAACTAAATTAACTCTACCTTCAATCCAAGCCGGACAAGTTCATATGCTTCTGATTTGCGGTCCATGCAATTCAGCGTTAATCCTTTCATTGCTAGAGTTTCTGTAACCAGATCATTAAGCAAAATGACAACAAATAACTTAGAAAGTCTCAGAAAAAAGGACAGTCATTAAGATACAAGAATAAAAGAACCAGTGCTACTTTACTCAAGCTCATCCTGATTACTTAACATCCAGCAGAAAAATGGTCTTAAAGTGAGTTTGAAGAACTGATCTAAAATATACAAGGATAAATTTCATTTGGCATGCATATCGCCTATGGTTTCATATATATTTTGTTATCCATCATACTTATCAGGGAAATTAAGGTCGCAATACTTCATCTATTTACAGATCACAATTAACTTGCCAAGGACCAATTAAAAATGGAAACGGTTGTTATTCAGGAATACCGTTGCCAATTGGAGTTTTGACCGCAGCTTAAAGCTTTTTACACAATATATATGTTTGATTACAAATCAAATTACTGAATATGCAAAAGCATTCAAAAGATAATGTAGATTCATTGTCAATCAAAATAAATAGAAGGAAAGAAAAGGCAAAGAACACATGTTTGAATGCAGCAATAGAATTCAAAGAGTTAGCCGTGTCATATTTGAATGCGGAAATAGAGATCCAGAGATTAGTTCATCTCCCACACTCAGCCTTTGGTTTTACTCTATAATCTCCTCTTAACTCAGTCCCACTATAAGAAGTAATGCAACTAAACTATCTGTAGGTAACATAGACATACTAGCCGTGGAATATCAAGCCAACCTTGACATAGCCACAGCAGTTCGGACTAGAAGATTTGACTCTAACTAGTTATGCATTTATTGGCTCCTTGGTTTTACTCTATAATCTCCTCTTGATTAAGGACACTAACTCAGTCCCACTATAAGAAGCAATGCAACTAAACTATCTGTAGGTAACATAAACATACTAGCCGTGGAATATCAAGCCAACCTTGACATAGCCACAGCAGTTCGGACTAGAAGATTTGACTATAACTAGTTATGCATTTATTGGCTCCAATAATACAAGGAAGTGGAGGTTGTTGATTGTGTCCCTACATCACCTTGATATCATTGACGCAAGGAAAAGAAGAGGAAACTGCAGCACTCAATTAAGTTATCTTGATAGGTGTTTTATATTTGTTACCAAAAGAAACTCGTCGCTTCTCCCAGACAGTGATTCATGTATCACCGCTTTCAGGCACTTCCACTACGAGAAGAATGCAATACTTCATGAAGCAAGTAACCAATCTATCAACCCTAACATGGTACACATTGGCTTTTACAGTTGAAGGATATATATATATAGCAAAACCAAAAAAAAATGATATTTCTATCTAACATTTTATGATTTTAATCCAGATGTGCAACAAGTAGAATTGTACATACCTCCATGGTCAGGAAATTTCTTGAGAACAGTGTCAGCAGCTTTCAGACCTTTCTTATACTGCTTTGTCTCATACGATTTCTGTAGCAATTGAGAAATTCGACTCCAAATTAGTCATATTTTGGCCATTCAGTAATCACGAAATTAGAAGGGAAAAAAAGGTTGGACATTGTAATATGTACAAAAGTCATAATGATTTAACTGGAATATTTCATGTTAATGTTAGTCATATGATTTAGTACGAAAAAGATTATATGTCAAATCTTACTATATAAAGGAATTATTCCTTCCGTCACAACCCAAAAAAAAAAGACTGGATTTAGGATACAAGTTAACTTTCTGTGTGATTTTTTTCTGATAGTAAGAAAAAGTTCTATGAATCAAAAGTAGCCTAAGCTTGTGCTCTGAAATTATAACAGGCGAAAACTCAGTTCCTATCAAGACTAGGTGAGGTAACAGGAAATCTTGTATGCTATCTACATCATATACAATTGCATTTTACACTGAAATGCCAATAGAGAAACACTAAATTTAGCTGGTTTACGTTCTCCTTTTCACTTTTAAACATTTCTGATTCCTTCCCTTCCAAAATTACTCAGCATACACAAGCAAATATTCTCTTTGTGCCTTTATAGGGTAGGGGTAAGACTGTGTACATACTACCTTCCCCAGACCCCACTAATGGGATTAAGCTGGGTTTGTTGTTGTTGCACACGAGCAAATATTCTCTCCTTTTTCCAATTTTTAACATGAATTCGGACAAGGACTCCTAACTTTGGAGATAAAAGTATATGTTTGAAAACCACATGCAAAAGTACTATCTATCACATTTTTACACTAAATATATTTAAAAATAATTGAAAAGGTTGGTTTTTGTCAATATAGATCCTCTATATATTCTTGATAAGGTATACATACCCTATTCCGTCGGCTATATTATAACTTAATTCATTACAATAGTGGTGATTAATTTGTTGTTCAGGAGTTCTTTAAATCTCAAGCTTATACCTACCCGTACTTAATGTAAATCTAACAAGTAACAACAACTAAGCCTTAATCCTAACTTGCTGTCAAGTCTAGAAACTGTAGGTCTTTCTACTTATCCAGAACAAGAAAAAAAAGGATGTAGATCTTTTGAAATAACTTCCTTCCAATGTGATTTTCAAGTCTACTTTGTTCACTTTAATCACCTTCAATCATCATGCTCTATCACCAGCTAATTGACATAATTGAAGGTCTACGCCGAACATGGTGAAAACATCTCAAGTGATGTTTGTCCTCTATGTGTGTGACTTGCATGCTGTCTGATGTGAACATTTATAACCTTGTCCAATCATCACGACCGCATATCCATCTCAAATTCGCATTACGACCAATCCTTCTAGCAAAAATTAGCACCTATTCTAGATCACCAGGCACAAAAGTGAACTGGCTTTTGATGAATGTCCCTAGTATATGCTTTCATACTTTTGCCTAAAGTTTCATTTTTTGACTCATAAGTTTAGCACCACTATAGTTTGCATAACTTTAAAAATATTCCCCCTTTACTCTTATGTTCTAATCTTCATACTTTTCGTGTCATCATTTACTCTTTTACTGTAATATGAAAACGAAACACCACCTTACCCAGGCGTCAAAAATGGTTGTTTCCCTCTTTACTCACTTGATGATTTGTAATCTCGTGGTTGAGAGCGGAAAGGTCTTTCAATTGGAACAGCTTCTTTTTCACACATCAAACTCCACGAATATAGCTAAGGTTTTGTCCTTATATATACATATATTTCGTCTATCCCGGATGTATTAGGATTGGTATAAAAATTCATCAACACTTGTATTGAGAAATTAATCAAAATAGCCTCTCAATCTCTTTTTTATTTTAGTAAGGTTGATCTCAGCTATCTCCTGTCAAAACTTATTAAGAATATTCCTTAGAACACTTAACTTAGTTTAGTGCTAGCTAATACATTTTATTCCTTCCCTTTCCGCATCCGTAACTTTCGGTACAAGTCGTCTAAGGTAATCCAAGCTTTGTGAATTGCCCTCTTTTGTTGGTAGTAACTTCATATGCCGCTCTCTTTTTTGTTGAGTAGCTCTGCGCCAACTCCTCATTCCACAACCATGCATGTGGTTCTAGACCTTAAGACACACCTTGAGCTTCATTTGTTACTTTCATAATGCAACTTAAAAATTTCTTGGATGGATAAAGGAGGACGATTGTGGTAGGTTGACAGCTAGCATGAAAGGAGTCAATTTATCATGAATCCTCAAAGTAATGACATGCCTAGTCAATATAGTAGAGATTCCACCCAAAACAGGTATTTCAGACCAAATGAATCTACATTTGTCCAGCACAAAAGCATATTCAAAAATCGCCAGTGCTAGTTCAAATTCACGATTACACTACGATTCCTAATTTAGCATTGCAACTCAAATGCTTCCTGCTCTTATAAAGTCAGAACTCAATAAACAGCATCGACAGATACAAATGCAATCGTCATAGTAAGCAGTCACTGAAGTAATTTAGCATAAAAGCTATATTTTTAACTGGAAGAAAGACGAAGGAATTGAATTGAAGTGAAAACGACCTACAAGCCTCCATTAAAAAACAATTTTTTTTTGTGAGAGAGTCGAAGAACTTACAACGATGACTTTGAAGAGGTTGGCCTCTTTAGGAGGAAGCGAAGCGCCCATTGTTGAACAGCGAAGGTTCTAGAGGGTGAGACTGAATTGAGAAGGTAGAACGGAGATGGTGGCGTTTATCTGCTGCAACCCTACTGAGAGAGAGATATAGTCAAGTTGCAGCTCTCGGGCTTGGTGGGGAAGTCCGCAGGGGGTATTTGAGTAATTGCGCTAATTAGTTAGTACATTCCATCTCTCGGAGAAATTTACTTTTCAATTTTACACTAGTTTGGAAATTTACTGACGTTGTTTACTCAAATGGGCTGGTGAAAAAAGGATGTTACCAAAATGGTTAAATTTAAAATTTAATGTTCGAAATTCTTTCCCTAATGTCAACAACAATAAAAATAACAATAACTGTGAAAAAAAATAAAGTTGATTTTTTGGAAAAATATAGAATTCTCTAGAATGTCCTAGTGTAGTTTCCTTGATAATTATCTAGTAGACATATCTAGATATTCTAGAATATTGTGGGAAGATAAGACATATCTAGATTTTCTAGAATGTTGTTAGAAGATAATGTTGCTAGAATTATCTTTGTACCTTATCTAGAATCATATCTAGAATCATCTATAGGCTAGTATAAATAACGGGTGTCTTGTTCATTTGTAATCAAGCCAAATTCAAGAAAGTCTTCTTCAATAACAAAGTGCTTCTTTCAAAAATCTCTTTTCTCTTTTCAAGCTTCCTCTTCTTTAGTTGAATCCCCAATCATAGTTAACGATCTTGAGCTAGCAGAAGGTCTCTGAATAATACTTTTCTTCTGCTATTCTTTACATGGTATCAGAGCCATAAGTCGGCTTGTGGATTTCAAGGTCGGGTTAGTGGTTGATTCAACTGGTTTCTCTAAATGGATTTGGGTGGTAGTGCTAGTGGATTGGGGATGGAGTTATTGAACCAGTCCAACTACAAGGTATGGAAGACTTGTATGGAGTCATACCTTGTTGGTGAGGATTTGTGGGAAATTGTCAATGGAAGTAACACAAGCCCCCATGTTGACGCACCGGATAATAGCAATGCACGTAAGAAGTGGAAGCAGATTAATGCTAAGGCGGAGTTTGTCCTAAAGAGGTCTATCTCTCCTAATTATTTGATCATATTATAAGGTGTAAATCAGCTCATGAAATATGGAGGACCTTCGATCGACTGTTCAACAAGAAGGATGAAGCTCGGCTACAGATTTTGGAGAATGAGTTAGCTAACACCACTCAAGGTAATCTCTATATCGCCGAGTATTTTTTTTAAGGTAAAAAATATGTGTTCCGAAATTTCTCTGTTGAATTCGGACGAGGCTATCTCTGAAGCACGAATAAAAAGAATTATTATTCGTGGTTTAAAGCCAGAATATATTCCCTTTATTACATCGATTCAAGGATGGGTTCAACAACCATCTTTGGAAGAATTTGAGAATTCACTGTCGTCACAAGAGCTACTAGCCAAACAGATGGCTGGTGTATCGATCAAAGAAGGGAAGGAAATGCTCTTGTCGCTGATAAGAGAAAATTTAAAGGGAAATAAAGAGATAGCATGCACTTTTCCTCAAGTGGTTCAAGCTCGCCAGGAAAGAAGGGAGAGTCTTCTAACGGTAAAAAGCTTTTAAAATATTAGCGTTGTGGCAAACTCGGGCACATAAAAAGATATTGTCGAGCCAAATAGAGCAATATGGCTCAAACCAAGAAAGTTGTTGAAGAAGGAGAAGAAAAAGAAGAAGAATGGGGAAAGTGCTTCACAGCGGAGACTCGAGCAATAAATGCCATGGCTTCCATAAATTTTGAAAGAGACTGGATCGTGGATTAAGTATGTGGGCACCATCTCACCGAAGGTCAATCCAAATTCTCCACCTTTCGCGAATACAACGGACAAGATGTCATTGTTACAGCAGATAATACAGTCCATAATATGGATAGGGCATTGTTGTGATCAACGAGAAGCAAAAAGACCCTATCACTCTCAACAGTGTCTTTCACGTTCCAGGCATGAAGAAAAATCTATTTTCAGTTGCAAATGATGTAGATGTTGGAAACTATTTGCTATTTGGCCCATGTGATATGAAGTTCCTCCGAAACATCAAGGTGCTCAAGGCAGATATCGTTCACTCAGTAAGAGAGTTAACGATTTATATATCTTATCTGCCTCTAATTCATATATTGAGAAGATGAGTAGCAATGATAACACGCGTCTTTTGGCAAGCTAGACTTGGACATCTTAGCATGGATAAATTAAAAGTCATGGTAAAATTGAATCTAGTAAAAGGATTGCCTAACTTAAAAACTTTTGGTGGAGGAGAGGTTTGTGAAGGATGTCAATATGGAAAGGCACATCGTCTTCCATTTGATAGATCCTTGTCGATATGCAATTCCCCACTAGAACTTATTCACAATGGCTTGATAGGGCCAACGAGAACTCCTTCATTCTCAGGCTATTCTTATATGCTAATTTTCATTGATGATTTTACTAGATTCACTTGGGTTTATTTTGTGAATCACAAGTCAGAAGTTTTCAGTAAATTTGTGGAGTTCAAAGAAATAGTTGACGGCGAACTCGATTTTAGAATAAGGCGGCTGCGAACTGATAATGGGGGTGAGTTCACGTCAGATGAGTTTCTTTCCTTTTGTCGTTAGCATAGCATTAAAAGAGATCTAACATGCGTTGATATGCCACAACAAAATGGATTGGCTGAAAGGAAGATCCGACACTTAACTGAGACATGTAAGAGTTGGCTTCATGCCAAGAATTTACCTAGAGCCTTGTGGGTTGAAGGTATGAAATGTGCGGCGTATGTGATTAACAGGATGCCGCTTTCTCCAAACAATATGAAGTCTCACTATGAATTAATGTTTGGAGGAAAGCCTAGCCTGAAACACCTCAGGGTTTTTGGCTCCATTTGTTATGTTCATATTCCGAATTCTCAACGGAGCAAGTTGGATGCCAAGGCACGAAAATGCATCTTTGTCGGATACGATGAAAGAAAAAAAGGGATGGAAGTGCATGGATCCTAATACTCATCTCTTTGTTGTCTCAAGGGATGTCATATTCGACGAGGTGTCTTTGTATTATGGAGTTGCATTGGATGGAGCGAGTTCAAAAACTTTAAATAATGGAGATTCAAGCTTGTACATTGCAGGTGCTTATTTAGATAATAAGTTGCCGAATAGTTAAGAGAAAGGGGGAGTCTTGGACCTCAACAACATGAAACTCAGGAAGAAGATGATTCAAGAGGATCAGGAAGGCCAAAAAGAACTATTATCAAGCCAGCTCGCTTTAGAGATAAAAATTTTGCCAGTACGTATTCTTGTTTCTTTGCAGGACCAATTGATGATGAAGAACCTTCCTCATTCGAAGAAGCTAAAGGATTCAAAGAGTGGGAGTTTGCTATGGATGATGAAATTGAGGCTCTGATGAAAAGTAAAACTTGGAGCCTTATACCAAAGCCGAAGGATGTACAACTTATTCCTTGTAAATGGGTTTACAAAATCAAAAGAAGAGCAAATGGAAGCATAGATAGATATAAAGCAAGGTTGGTTGCTCGAGGAATTTTTCAAAAGTACGGTGAAAATTATGAAGAAACCTTCAGTCCGGTGGCTAAGATGATCTCTGCCCGAGTTGTGCTAGCCTTGGCAGCCTCGCATAATTGGAAGTTATGGCAACTTGTCGGTGAAGAATGCTTTTTTATATGGAGAGCTTGACAAAGATATTTATATGGAGCAACTACCCAGGTATGTCTCTAACTTACATCCTGATTATGTCTGCAAACTTAAGAACGCCTTTTATGGCCTCTAGCAAGCTCCACGAGCATGGTATGATAAAATTGCTCAGTATTTACATTATTTTTGTGGCTATGATGCATCAAATTCAGATCCTAGCTTATTTGTTAAAAAATAAGGAGACTTGCATACGGTTGTTCTTTTGTACGTGGATGATATGATAATAACAGGAAACAATGAAGATGAAGTTGCTAGGCTTCAAGATGAGCTTTCCATAAGATTTGGCATCAAGAAGTTGGGAGAGCTACACCATTTTCTTGGCTTAGATGTGAAAAACATGAACAAAGGGATCTTTGTCACTCAAGAAGGATATGCCAAGAAACTTGTTGATAGGTTTGGATTGAAGCAAAGCAAAGCAAAACATGTTCTACTCCATTTGAGATAAGCACAAGGTTAAGGTGGGACGAAAGCTCACATCTTGCAGATCCCAAGCCTTTTTGAGCTCTTGTTGGAAGTCTCATGTATTTGACTATTACGATGCTGGACATTGCGTTATCGGTAGGATATGTCAGCAGATTTATGCAAAGGCCAAGAAAGCCTCACTTAGAAGCTGCAAAGAGGATTCTAAAGTATATCAACTCAACATCAGACATGGGTTTGTTCTTCCAGAAGAAGAATGATTTTGTGTTAGTTGGTTATATGGATGCAGATTTTGGTGGTGATTTGGATGACCGAAGATCAACAGCGGACTATATTTTCCTCTGTGGTGGAATAAGTGTTTCTTGGTGTAGCAAAAAACAAGACCCAGTTTCCTTGTCAACCACGGAGGTGGAGTATAAAGCAGCTGCTCTCACTGCTCAAGAATGTGTATGGTTACAAAGACTTGCTGAAGACTTGCATCTACCTATATAAAAGCCATATGTGACCTATGGAAATAATCAAAGTACCATCAAGCTTGCAAACAATCCAGTGTTCCATGCAAGAACTAAACATATTAAGGTGGAACATCACTTTATTCAGGAAAAAGGTTCTTGATGGAACTATAAATACTTTGGAAGTGCGAAGTCCGGAGAATATCGTTGACATCTTCACCAAGTCACTTGCTAAAGCTTCGTTCGAGTTCTTCCGTGACAAGCTTGGAGTAGTTTCCAAAAAATCACTTTAAGGGGGAGTGTGAAAAAAATAAAGTTGATTTTTTGGAAAAATATAGAATTCTCTAGAATGTCCTAGTGTAGTATCCCTGATAATTATCTAGTAGACATATCTAGATATTCTAGAATGTTGTGGAAAGATAAGACATATCTAGATATTCTAGAGTGTTGTTAGAAGATAAGGTTGCTAGAATCTCTTTGTACATTATCTAGAATCATCTTTAGGTTAGTATAAATAGGGGGTGTCTTGTTCATTTGTAATCAAACTAAATTCAAGAAAGTCTTCTTCAATAACAAAGTTCTTTTTTCAAAAATCTCTCGTCTCTTTTCAAGCTTCCTCTTCTTTAGTTGAATCCTCCAGTCATAGTTAACGATCTTGTGCTAGCAGAAGATCTCCGAATAATACTCTTCTTATACTATTCTTTACAACAACAACAATAAAAAAAATCATTATATCTTGACAAGTAAGATGTGGGAAAGGTAATGTGTACACTTTTTTTTGGTACAAAATATAAATATTATTAAGTAAACATATGCGTACAGAGACATTGGTGCCTAAGTTGTACCCTATTACAAACTAAGCCATTACTAGTAATAGTTATATTGTTTGTGGTATTCCTAATGGATCTATCATTACAACAACATAAGGAGGTTGATAATATATGATTGCTGCTCCTTCCATGTGATAGAGGACGATGGTATCGCACGCCATATGCGGTCAATTGTAATGAGCACATAGTTGTTAAGCCTTGCTTATCAACTTCCCAAATTTGTCTAACAAAAAGTGGCGATGCGTCAAAAACTTGCATTGTAAAGTTACCTTCCAAAAAGCTTCCCGATTTTGCTAGTTGATATGCAACTCTATTTTGTTCTCTGTACGCATGGCTAATCCTTGGATTATGGAGCTTCCACAGCAGGTGCATGCAGTCGAATAATAGATTAGCATAAATCAAATTGTCACCATCTAGCAGAGTGATTACCTCATTCGCATCGATTTCCACGTGAAGTGGCGATAGGTTATGTATAATCGCTAATCTAAGTCCATGTAGCAACGCATACAATTCTTCCGCAATAGAAGATTGGCGTGGTATGTTCCCTGAGAAACCTATAATCCAATCCCCATTGTGATTTCTAATTATTTCTCTAATACCATTTGTATTCAATGTTGACGAGTGAGCCCCATATGTATTTAGTTTATATAAGTTAGGATTTGGTGGTATCCATTTTAGAGGGATCATGATTCGACGTTGTATTTTGTGATTCGTAGCTGCTAGGTAAGAAAATTCAGTGGCCTGTTGTGTAGTAAATTTGATGCTAACAGCGGTACGAATTCCACCATATAGATTTCTGTTGCGAGTGGACCAAATGTTCTAAAAGCTTAAAGGTAATTAAGTATATGGGTTAATGTTGTAAGGTAACTTTGGGCCTTTATAATTAATTAAAGGAAGAAGTCATTCTTGTGGTGTATCCAAATGTAGTAAATCATTGATATGTCGCCGAATTCCCAGTTCATTCCAGTAGGTTTTGGCGTTAACAGAAGTTAGGAAAAGATGATTTAATGATTCGTCTGATTTGTAGCAGTATGGATAGTAGGCGTTAGTTATGATGTTAATTTTGTGCAGAAATTGGCATGTTGGTAATCTATTATGGTTAAGTAACCAAATGAAATATTTAATTTTAGGGTGTATAGGTAGACTCCGTATCCATGTAAATTTACCCATGGGATTTGCAATGTCAATGAATTTGCTTTCCAAAGCCTTGTACATTGATTTTACAGTACATTTTCCATTTGTTGTTAAAGCCCAGTAAATACGATCAACGTTTTTGTTATGCAAAGGAGATGTAAGGAGTTATGATAAATTTTTTTATTTATTCAGTAATTTGAAAAGGCAACTTGTCCCAATTCCATCCGTTAGAGTTATAGAGAGAAGCAATTTTTATTTTTTGATGTGTTGATGGTAAGGGCCCGCTTTTTAGTGAACAAATAGTTATCCCAGCTTTCACCCATGAGTCATCCAAAAAACTAATGTTTGTGCATGTTCTTATCTGCCATTGTAATCCTAGTTGACAATATTGCCAACCCTTGAGTATATTACGCCAAATTGGGGAACGATCTGTTGTAGTTGACATGTGTAAAAACTTATTAATTAATACTTTAGCCCAAAGACTTTAGGGCACTTTAAAGACTCTCCATGCTAGGCTCGCCAGTAATGCATTGTTCTTATGACGAAGGCATTAAATACCTAAGCCTCCTATTTCTCGAGGTGTAGTAATTTTTCTCTATTTTAAAAGATGAATCTTTTTTTGTGTCATAGTTGTTCTCCACAGAAAATTGCGTTGGTACTGTTCCATCTTATTAAGGATGCTTGTTGGAAATTATGTATCGCGTAATATGATTTGGCAAATTATTAGGAGTTGATTTGATTAGAGTAATTCGTCCTGCCATAGTTAGTAAATTTGTTTTCCATCCTGCTAGTCTAGATTTAAAGTTATCCAATAGGAATTGGAAGTCACTCTTTGTTGAGCGTGATTGGAAAATAGGGAACCCTAAATACTTACCAAAAGATGTTCCTCCTTTGATTTGGAAACAATCCAGCATAAAGTTTCTATCATTTGTTGTGCAGTTCTTTGAGAAAAACTGTCACGACCCAAAATCCATAAGGTCGTGATGGCGCCGGACACCACAGTCAGGCAAGCCAATCATTAAAAGGGTTAAGCTGAATTTCTTGTTTTAGCATTTTTTTTTTTGAAATCATTACCTTTCACCTTATTACATAATAACTAAACAAAATCTGTTAAGTAAATACGATGGTTTAAATATTCTATTTTAGCAAATATATCCCAAACATATTCCAGAACCCGGTGTCACAAGTGCATGAGCAAACCCTAAGAATTATACAAATACTACAGGCTTGTCCGAAATACAAATTGGACAAGGAAATTGAAAATGAAAATAAGCACAATACGAGGGAGACTCTGTCAGCTGCTGGTCGCCTCCGGATGATGCAGCTCGCTAAGTCTCCAATGCCGACCACATCGCTGTGAAAAAACCTGTGCAATAAAATGCACAACAAGTGTAGCATGAGTACGAAAACAACGTGTACTCAGTAAGTATCCCGCCTAACCTCAGAGAGGTAGTGACGAGAGGTCAAATTTGATACTTGCTATAAGTCAGTTTAGTATAATCAAGTGAGATGTTAAGCATGAGTATCATAGTCAAATTTAATAATAATCAGGGATAAGAAATATCAACTTCTTTCACATTTAACACATTAAATCTTCGTCATTTCAGTTGGCAATTTAAAACTTCTTAGGCCAATAAACAGTAATAATTACAGGAAATACGCAGCAATTATCATGCGTACGAAAATGACGAGGGTCGAACGGCGCGTACCAACAATAATAAACTGTGCACTGCTGGGGTCGAACGGCTCGAACTATAGATGCATCTATTTTCCCGCTCGCGAATCGATCAGCGACGCGGTTATACATAAATACAGGGTTATCCTGCTCGCGAATCATACATGCGACTCAGGAACCCATAGATACACATATTCACACAATAAGTCCACATTTTTATCAAGAAAGCAGTTACCTAGGAGAGTGGAAAAATTCTCTTTAAGGAACACGAAAAAATAGCATTTAAATATTTGTTTTGAAATTCATTTGTCAAGTTTAATAATATTCAATAATATAACCTTATCAGGAACACAATTATTCACGAAGGAATAAATTCTCTTTCTAAACGATTAAGAAAGGTACACTCTAGCCTTCTTAGGAAATAAATTACTAATTCAATAGCATTAACAGTCTAATATTATTGGCAGGATCACATGTACAACACGTAAGGCATGCTAGTGGGTCCTAGACTACCCGGACAAAAGCATAATAGTAGCTACACACGGACTCCCGTCACCTCGTACGTACGTACGTAGCCCCCGCAAATAGTGGCGCATATTTAATTATTTCACCTATGGGGACAATTCCTTCTCACAAAGTTAGAAAGGAGACTTACCTCGCTCCGAAATTCCATAACCGGCTTCCAAGCCCTTCCGATGACTCAAATCATTGCACAACGCTCCATAACGGCAAACTAATGAAAATATACTCTAACACTTGTTAACAATTCAAATTATATAAGTTCCCAACTCCGCTCGAAAATTTGACCAATTTTCCCTCGGGTTACCGTGCCCGGATTCCGAAATTTTTTGAAGATAATGATTACCCATGACTTTACTAGCTCAAATATATAATTTACTCTTAATTTCATGCTCAATTTCGTGGTCAAAATCCAAGAATACCAATCTCTAGGTCTTCTACCAAAAACCCACAATTCAACTAATTTCCATGTTCTAATCCATATATACACATGTATTTAACTCAAAATTGTGAAGAAAACACTTACCACATTTTATATGGTGAAAATCACCTTAAAAATCGCTTCAATCCGAGCTTCATAACTCCAAATATGCTAAAAATAGCCGAAACCTCGGTATATAACTTCTGTCCAGGTATTTACTCATCGCGATCGCGGAAAACGCTTCGCGATCGCGAAGTAAAAAAAATTCCAGCCCAAAATTTGCTCTTCGCGATCGCGGAAAAAGCTTCGCGATCGCGAAGAACAAATGCCCAGCTTTTCCGGATAACCTCTAATATAATGGCCATAACTTTTTGTACAAAACTCCAAATTGCAAATGATTTGATTTTTTGAAAACTATACACCAAGGGATACAACTTTTATTCCTTGATCATCTCCCAATTTCTTATAAATTACGATATATAAGTTGCTAAAGTCAGCCTTATGCAACACAATGCTGTTTCCAAACTCTTCCCGGATATGCTGTAGTGTATCAACCATAAATATTTTTACACAACTACAAATGCCAAATGGTTTAATTTTCTAAAACTTAGACACAAAGGGATACAACTTTTATTTTTGGATTATCTTCAAATTCTTTATAGATTGCAAGATACAAGCTTCCAAAGTCGAGTCAGTGCAACAGAACATTTTCTTTACGCGATCGCGAAAGGCCTTCCGCAATCGCGATTCACTGGCCCATTTCTCTCATTTTACTCATCGCGATCGCGACTAATTCCCCGCGATCGTGTAGCACATTGCTGTAGCCAAAACTCAAGAGCTATAAATGGCCTAGAAATGGTCCGAAACTCACCCGAGCCCTCGTGACCCCGTCCGAACGTGCCAACAAGTCTGAAAACATATCACCGACTTAGTCGAGGCCTCAAATCACATCAAATAACGTCGAAATCACGAATCACACTCTAATCCAAATTTTATGAACTTTGAAATTTCAAACTTCTACGTCCGATATCGAAACCTATCAAATCACGTCCGATTGACCCAAAATTTTGCACACAAGTCATATTCGACATTACGGACATGCTCCAACTTTCGGAATCGCGTTCCGACCCCGATATCAAAATTTTCACTTCCGGTCGGATTTCTCAAAAACCTTAAAATTTCTATCTTTAGCCAAATGACTTCAAAATAACCTACGGACATCCGAATTCACTTCCGATCGCGCTCCCAACTCCAGAATCACCATACGGAGCTATTCCCAGACTCGGGATCCCAAACGGACATCGATAACACTGAAATGCACTTCCTTATGAAATTTTTTCCAAAATGCTAACTTCCACAATATACGCTGAAACGCTCCCTGGTTATCCAAAATCTGATCCGTACATATGCCCAAGTCCGACATCATCATACGAACTGTTGGAACCCTCAAATCCTGATTCGGAGGTCGTTTACTCAAAATTCAAATATTAGTCAATTCTTCCAACTTAAGCCTTCCGAAAAGAGAGTTTCCCTTCTTATTTGACTCCGAACTTCCCAAAATTCAACTCCGACCATGTCTACGAGTCATAATACCTGAAACGAAATTGCTCATGACCTCAAACTGATGAACGACGCGCTAGAGCTCTAAACGACTGGTTGGGTCGTTACAAAAATAATTTTGATTTTTCGAGATTTATTTTTTGCCTTGAATGTTGACTGAAATGATTTATTACATCTATAATGGCATGTCAACTTCTAGTAATTATCTTTGAAAACAGGATGATATCATCTGCAAAGAAAAGATGTGAGAGGTTTGGTCCTGTTTTTGAAATACTGATAGGTTGCCATTGTAGGTATTCAACATATAAGGAAATGCTACATGAAAGTATTTCCATACACATTATGAATAAGTATGGAGACAAATGGCCGCCCTGACGAATACCTCTGAAAGGTATGAAATAGGGAGTATGGGCTCCATTTATGAGAATAGAAGTGGATGTAGTAGTGACGCAAGACATGATTAACTTAATCATGGGTGCTGTATTGTTAAAGTAGATAAGTGTTTTCCTAATAAATGACCATTCCAGTCTATCAAATGTTTTTTCAAGATCCAATTTTAGAAGCATATAACTAGACATACCTTTCATTTTTGCGAAATGATTTAAAGTTTCTTGTACTATTATGGCATTGTCAGAAGCTCTTTTACCCTGTTGAAAGCTAGTTTATGTTGGTCCTTGTCACGAACCAAAATTCATAAGATCGTGATGGCACCGGACACCATTGTCAGGCAAGCCAATCATTAAATAGTTAAGTTAAATTTCCCGTTTTAGCATTTTTGAAATCATTACCTTTCACTTTATTACATAATAACTTAATAGAATCCGCTAAGTAAACACGACGATTTAATATTCCATTTTTATAAAGTACATCCCAAACACATCCCAAAACCCTGTGACACAAGTGCATGAGCAATTTCTAAGAATTTATACAATCATTACAAAGCTTGTCCGAGATACAAATTGGACAATGGAATTTAAAACAAAATGAATACAATATGATGAAGACTCTGTCAGCTGCGGATCGCCTCCGGATGATGCAGTTCGCCTAAGTCTCCAAACCAGCCACATCGATATGAAGGTACATGTGCAATAAAATGCACAGCAAGTGTAACATGAGTACGAAAACAACATGCACTCAGTAAGTATCCCGCTAACCTTAAAGAGGTAATGACGAGAGGTAGAATTAGACACTTGCTAGAAGTCAATTTTTTAAATAAAATCAGGGGTGATACAAAGCATGGATATCATAGGCAATTTAATAAGTAATGTCAGGAAATATCAATTTCTTTCACATTTAACATTTTAAATCTTCGTCATTTCAATTGACAATTTATAATTTTCAGGTCAGTAAATAGGTATAAATCACAGAAAGGACGCAACAATTATCATGAACAAGAAATGCCGAGGGTCGAACGGCGCAGACCAACAATAATAAATTGTGCACTGCCGAAGGGTCGAACTGCTCGAACCATAAATGCATCTATTACCCCGATCGCGAATCGCTCATGCGACGCGGTCATATATAATAATAGAGTTACCCTGCTCGTGAATCATATGTGCGCCTCAGGCACTCATAGATACACATATTCACACATTAATTCATATTTTATCAGGAAAACAGTTACTCAAAAAGGTGATAAAGTCCTCTTTTTAATGAACTCGAAGATAGCATTTAAATATTTTCTGAAAATTCATTTATCAAGTTCGATAAGGTTTTAAATATTATAAATTTATCAGTAAGGTTACAAGTATGGCAAATAAAACATGCTTTATCAAGGGAACAATTATCCCAGGGAAAAATCAATCCTTCTTCTAGATGATTAAGGAAAATTAAATTCAACCTTCTTAGGCATTCAGTTACTAATTCGATAATATTAATAGTCTAATTTCAATAGCAAAATTTCAAATACAACAGGTAAGGCATGCTAGTGGGTCCTAGACTACCCGGACACAAGCATGATAGTAGCTACGCACAGACTCCCGTCACCTCGTGCATACATAGCCCCCACAAATAGTAACACATATTCGTTTAGTACACCTATGGGGACAATTCCCTCTCACAAGGTTAGAAAGGAAACTTACCTCGCTCTGAAATTCCCTAACTAGCTCCCAAGCCCTTCCGACGACTCCAATGGACGCACAACGCCCAAAACTGGCCAAATAACGACAAACCAATGAAAATATACTCTAATATTTGTTAACAATTCAATTTATATAAAATCCTATCTCCGCTCAAGGAATTGACCAAAATGCCCTCGGGCCCACGTGCCCGGAATCCGAAATTTCTCGAAGATAAATTCTATCCATAGCTTTACTTGTTCAAATATACAATTTACTCAAACATTCATGCTCAATTCGTGGCTAAAATCCAATTACCAAGTTTTCTAGGTTTTCTTCAAAATTCCCAATTTTCCACAATTTTTCATGTTTTAATCCATGCATATACCTTGTATTTAACTTGAGATGAGTGGGAATGACTTACCTTGTGATCCTTGACGAAAACCCTTCCTTGAAGCTCCCCACAATCGCCCATGCCAAGTGAAATAATGAAGAAATAGCCAAGAAATCCCATTTTAAAAACAATCTGCCCAGCCTCATTTCCGCACCTGCGATCCTCACCTCACACCTGCGATTCCGCAGGTGCGACCAAACTCCCGCACCTGTGGCTTCCTCAGCTCCAGCCAAAACTCGCACTTGTGCCCCATTGTCCGCATTTGCGCCTTCGCAAGTGCGAAAATTACATCGCACCTGCGCTCCCAGCCAAGCCAGCAAAACCTCGCAGGTGCGATTACACCAGATGACAGCAACTTCAGCTTTTCTCAACTTCAAACATTGATCCGTTAACCACCCGGAATCCACCCGAAGCCCTCGGGACCCCGTCCAATTACACCAACCTGTTCCAAAACATAATGCGGACTTGCTCGAGGCCTCAAATCACATCAAATAACGCCGAAATCACGAATCACACTAAAATTCAAACTTTATGAACTTGAAGTTTCAAACTTCCACATCTGATGACGAAACCTATCAAATCACGTCCGTTTGATCCCAAATTTTGCACGCAAGTCACATTCGACATTACGGACCTGCTCCAACTTACGGAATCGCATTCCGACCCCGATATCAGAATTTCCACTTCCGGTCGGATTTCTCAAAAACCTTCAAATTTCTATCTTTAGCCAAATGACTTCAAAATAACCTACGGACATCCGAGTTCACTTCCGATCACGCTCCTAACTCCAGAATCACCATACGGAGCTATTCCCAGACTCGGAAACCCAAACGGACATCAATATCACTGAGATGCACTTCAACCCAGACTTAGGAAATTTCTTCAAAATGTTGACTTCCACAATGTACGCCGAAACGCTCTCTGGTAATCCAAAGCCCGATCTGTACATACGCCCAAGTCCAAAATCATCATACAAACTTGCAGGAACTTTCAAATCCTGAATCAGAGGTCGTTTAATCCAAATTCCAATCTTAGTCAATTTCTCCAACTTAAGGCTTCTGAAATGAGAATTTTCTTTCCAATTTGACTCTGAACTTCCCGAAATTCAACTCCGACCATGCCCACGAGTTATAATACCTGAAATGGAGTTTCTCCTGACTTCAAACCGTTGAACGACGCGCTAGAGCTCAAACGACCGGTCGGGTCGTTACATTCTCCCCCACTTAAACAGACGTTCGTCCTCGAACGTGCTAAGAACTGCTCTGGAGTTATCTGAAATCACTGTTTAACACCTCGAGCACCTGCCCGTACTACCACAATCCAATTGAGTACATTAGCTTGATCAAGTCTGAAGAATTCTTCTTTTGTCCATATAATAAGCTCAGAATCCAGTTACAACGCCTGAAATTTCTCTGCCAGGCCTAGTTCCAATATATAAACACCGTACCAACTACCACACGATATACCAGAACATGATTGCATGCCTTCGCTTAATTAGCACCATGCACCGCATAATTCATCATCTGACCACAATGACACTCTATGAACCTTAATAGCCAAAGTTTCACGAATCCGATGCTCCCAATGCACCTTATGATATATATATACATCCTGCTATAATACTGGCGATACCACCACAACGGAGGAAGTGTGTAGAGATTTCTAACCAATTGCAAAGCTAACCAAACATTGAATCTCTCCTTTTTGACTTAGATCATCATCTCATTACGAACCAAATAATGGTAATTGTCCTTTAATATATTACGCATAATCTTATCGCGATGATCCTTGATCCAATAATCTCGTCTCACCCAGTATGGACTGTTCAGACACAAATCATCCCATACATGACCAACAATCCCACACGATGCCACAATGCGCCAATAGGCCACAACTCGAACATAATACATAAAAAAATGACTCAGGAAGGGACTACTCAACTCACGCAACTAATGTACTTTCCTCAGAATACAGGGAGTAAAACACATGAAAACAGATATAGGGAACTATACTCAACATCACACTGATGCGGCGTGCAACCTGATTCAAATAACATACCCGTGGCGACGTGCCACCCGATCCATACATAAAATTTACATAAGAAGATACACACCGAGGTAACTTGCTCATTACAACAAAATATCGAACATCGGTCACAAGCAAGCTAAGTGCACAATACCGTCCCGGGGAGACTGATAAAGCCATATGCTACAAAAATTAAGCACAACTGAGGTGCGATATATATACTCTGGATCTCAAGAGCTATCCTGCTCACATAACGTCATCACTACGGGAGACCTCAACACATAAGAAATTATCAAGTCGTTTCTAACTCACACGCACAATCATAATATCACATGAATTTGACGAAGACGGAACAATACCTGATATTCCAACACCCCGCTTTGAGGAGCGCCATACTGAAACGGACACATCTGACTCGCATGAAACCCATAATCTTGTTTAAATCCATTCATACACTTCAGGCCGATTCTGCTCGCAATGAACTAGGCTGATAGCCTTACCTGGGTCCAAAATAACCTACTTCCTCTCATAACACGCAAGAACAACCATCATATCCAGGACAACACCCCATAATCCGCAACCAGCTGGACCGAACGCCTTCCTGACATAAATTTTCAAACAAGCAATATTGCACTTCCTTACACTTGGTCTAAATCTTCAATCAATCAGGTGACTACCTGTCACACTTATACCATCTTCCTGTGGTCACGCTCCCACGACCTTCCACACAAGGTAGCAAGTCTGCACATCTACCACTGGCCATACTAACACTGTAAAACAAATCAAGAACCCATAACTAGGATGCAAAGCCTCTTCCACCGAATATAGATCTCAGGTGACACTGAAGATAACACCAGCTCACTCTGAACTTTCAAATCAATTTTTCTTGCTCATCTGAGCTCATGACATACTTGTCAACACTGAACCGCAACCTCGATTCCTTACTTCCAGTTACATACTGATGAGTGGCTAGAATTCATGATTTTAAGCATTATATACCTTGCATTTTATGAGCTTTAATGATAAAATACACGTCGTATGTGCCTAATAGGGTTTATTTTATGTGTAGGTGAATTGGAAATGGAAACGGGGCTAAACGGATGCAAATACGTCAAAAAATACGCGAAGGGGGACGCCCGGACGATACCCGGGCGACAGAGCCAAACAACCTGACCCAGCCTGGCCTTACCCAGGCGTTAGAGCCCTAACGTCAGGGGGGCCCTGGCGTTAGAGCCCTAACGCCAGGGGCTGCCTAGCCTTACCCAGGCGTTTGGGCTGAAACGCCAGGGTCCCGGGACGGCCAGAAATCGAGTTTTGACGGGTTTTAAGTGTTTCCAAGTTAGAATAGAAGTCTTTGACAGGTTTAGGGTTCATTCTAAACATATAAATAGACCCAAAAACATCACATTAAGGGGACCGATGCAGACTTCTGGCAGAGGATTCTACTTAGTTTTTCTTCTCTTCTCTTCTTTTAGTTTTATAGTTTATTAGTTCTAGAGTATTGGGTGTTACATGAACGTTGTAGTTGAAGCTTGAATTATTCTTATTGTTTATCTTAATTGGTTTGTTTATTCAATCTTGTGCTTAATTATTCAATTGCTTGATCA